>CM066225.1:10292481-10427801 GCA_033675125.1 Athetis lepigone
GCATGATTCCTTATAAGTTGAGACCTAAGAAATACTTAATGGATTTGCATGCATATTTATTTGCCTTGTGTAACTCTAGAAGTTAACTTATTATCGTTACAAGAAATATGTCACGGATATTGGTTTTAATCACAATCTGTTATGCTTATAAGGAGGCTAGCTGTTTTCCGCGGTTTCACCCGCATTTTTGATTACTACGAAGGTACGGTGGGTCGTAGCGTGATTCTATAATAGTTTATAGACTTCCTCGGTAAAATGGGCTATCCAGCAGAAAAGAAGTTTTTAATTCGTACCAGTGCTTTTAAGATTAGTGCGTTCAACCAAACAAACAAATAAACTCTTCAGATTTATAATTAGTATGGAAATATGGATATGTTATAGATTTCTAACTAGGACCAAGAAGGCTGGTCCTTTGAGTCTTTGCCGGCTTACAATGTTGGTCTTTTGTGTGGTCTTTCGGCACGGTTTGCATAATGTGAATAGGTCTTGTTTCCGCAATGTCTTAACGGAATATGTAAACCACAGTAGTGCCTAAATAGTGTTTAGAATATTCGCCTAAATATTTATGGGTGTTAAAATTTGTGAGTCTGATGGACCTGAAAACACTGAACTAATGGGAGTAACGTCCTATTTATGTAAAAAAATATTAAACAATTATTTTATATTTTGTTTTTCTATGTATTTTATTTACACCTTTTTTTATTTCTGTTAATTTTACAAGTACATAGAATAGTATAAAATGTTGTTTTATATATTTCATTGTTTCAATCTAGTAATTAGTCTATGCCACACTTTTGCCAATAAATCAAACTAACATTGACTGTTATAAAATGTCTAGTGTCTGTATAAGTGAAAAAATCAACAGATATCACGAAATACTAATTCATGCATCTGCTATCAACGCCCTGAATGGATCATAATAACTTTTTGCTCTAATTATAAAGAACCTTATATTCTCAAACTAATTTTAAATTCTAAGAATATTCCTTTGTATACAAATCTCGAGAACTTATTCTTCCCTCACAATAGCTGTATGAAAATGGCACTAATGAGTTCAACTGTTCATTGTAATCTACACAAGTCTAAGAATACGACTGCAAGGTTCATCTAGCTACCTTATGTACTGACCATGTAAACAATAGAACAACAAAGTCTTTGTGGCGAAACAACTCATACATAACTTATAAATAAACGTATTTTCTCAAGTCACGTTTACGTTTCACCAAAATTTACGAAACCTCGTCCAACCCACATGCTCTAACTTAAAGCAAATTTTACCTTTATTACTATTGGCTCCTATCAAAACGCCGTAACTTTATGATAATATAAACACAAAACATTAATTAAAGGTTTGGTAGATATTAATGTAGGTGGACGCGGCAGTAGTACGACAAGCTTTTATTAAGGCTCATTGGCTTACATTTTTTTATGAAAATTGAATATCTATCATCTAAGATCATGCCTAAATGCGCCTGACTGCTAAAAAAACTAACACGCGTCTGGTTGTTTTGACTACCACCAAATATGAAGCGACACATGTTTTTATTACAATGGTTAATTTAATTTATTGATGTTTTGATTGCAATGGGAAGTGGTTAATTGCTTACCTTTCGCGTGGTCGCGGGCGTCGGCGGCGACTGCGCGTCTTGAACTGCCCTCGTACTTGTGCTCTCGGCCGTAGATGCTGGGCGCGAAGGGGTCCTCCCCGAGGTAGTAGCGGTGCGGCGCGCGACGGGGGGCGCCAGCTCGCCGCCGTACTGCTTGTACGTGCGCGACGAATGCTCCGGCGACGGCGTCCGAGAGTTGCGCCACCGGGCACGTCGCTCGGCAGACGCTGAACGAATTTCCCTACCAACTTCCGGATAGAATTCCCGATCGCCGAACCCATCGACTTACGCGCCGGTGACGGACGCCGCCCGTTGTCAGCAAAACGGGTCTTCTGATTCTGTTTGCGCTCATCCCGATCCCGCCGCCTTGGTGGTGTACGGTCCCTATCCGAACTTTCACGCCTCTCTCTTGGAGGAGAGTAATCCGGTGGAGGTTCCACGGCTCCCTTCGCGACGTCCCCGTGACCGTGCTGAATTTTCGTTCCTGGAAGAGCTCCTGTAACCACTATCGTAGCGGTGTTCTTCAGACAATCTTTGTTTCGTGGGTCGTTTTCGTTCGGCGCGATGGGCCGGTAGTCGTCCTCGACCGAGGGGCTCGCGAAACGAGCGCTCGGTTTCCAGCGGCCGGAAGGCGAACCTCGCGGTGGACTGTGCATAGTTGACGAAGACAACGTAGGCGGAGTCGTCGCGCGAGGGCGGTGACGGCGACCTATAGGTGATGACCTCCCCTGAGGCGAGTCGCGCTTCCCGTACACATGTCTGGGGAGGACCCGTTTAATCGATCGTCACTAGCATATGGTGAACGCACTGTCGGTGGTGACGGTGACGAATGCGTGGCTCGGGCATCCTGGGTTTACTGCACGCCGCTGCGACCAGTCCGCAACCCCTTGAAATAGCCACCGGTCCTGTTCACTGCTGCTGCCGGTCGTTCGTCTGAGGCGTCGACGATTTTGTTTTGCGAAGAACTCGATCTCATATATGGGTGGCGGTGGCACAGACGATGTCTTCCCGTAGTATCCCTCGTCTTCGGCTTTTTTGTAAAAGGCAGGATCAGGTCTTCGTCCTATTTCTTCAGCAATGGAGTCGTGTGACGAACGTGATTCGCTACCGAAATGATTTTCAAGCCACTTTGATGTTTCCTTCTTGCGTGTTTCTTCCTCTATGTCGTAGTCGACGGGGCGCTTGTATCCTTGTCGTGTTCTGAAATCAGAGTGAACTATAAGCGCGGAGCGATATGCGGCGGCGCGGGCGCGCGCTCTACGGCTCACCGTGGAGTGGCGCCGGCGACGCATCCTCTACCACACGCTATGGCGTAATCAGTCAGTCAATAAGTTTGTCAAACTGTCGAAGTTCAATGCGATGTATACTCGAGACAACTTTACTTAACCGCTACGAGACATTAACGTGCATAATATTCACTGAATGGTAATTTCTAGGTCAGTATTGCTTTGCGTTATGTTTATGGTGTTATGTAATTATTGTCAGCTTTGGTGGTCATTTAACTTAGATGGTAATACGACTATTGTATTAAGATCGCTATTCTTAGCGTGGAGGCCATTTTAGGTAATATCTGAGGGAGAGAAATTGTGGGCACTGGCAATGATTATGACTAGACAAATAGATTACAATACAATACAGAATTTAAATAGGTGCGCAGTAAATATTATTCATTTAGTACACAAACAATACGTGAAGGTAAGTACGTCTTAAATGTTTGTCCTTTTTAATAAATCGTTCTTAAAGAGGTAAAAGTCTATATTTATAGCTATTACAGCAAGATTGACAAGTCGCTGACATTACAACATTTTGTGTGTGGAACCGGGCGATCTTCGCAATCAAGTTTACACGCCCTATAAGCTTCACGTCATTGCGAAAACGGTGATTAAATACACATTTATGTGGAAATTTCTCTGATTTATGCGTACCTGCACTCATAGCCTACATATTATGAAAACTAACACCATATGTGATAATAACTTATGTACAAAACCAAAACTCTACATCATTTCTAATACCTTTATACAGGATTTCGTTTAAACAAATGGGTTTAAATCGGCTATGAAAATGTTGGTCTTTTGATACGTAAAATAGAAAGTAAAAAAAAACTTTTTCCAAAAAAAAGAACCGCCTTCAAAAACTAAAAACCCTAAAACAACTACACTTTCGAAAGTCGGTGGCTTCTCTTCTACCAGTCAATTTGTGTTGAAAAAGTTCTTTATTTTTTTACTTTTAGTGTCGACTACCAATGTCTGACTGTGTATAACAGTATCTTTCAAAGTAATTTATCTTTGAAAGATACTGTAATACACAGTACTACTTACAATCTTATAAAACGAAAATAGAAACTTGAAGAAACGCACACCGTCTATGTAATATACATAGATGATGTGTGCGTATCTTCAAGTTTTTGGTTCTTGGGAATTTTTCGAGAAGCACTGAACCGATCGCCACACATTTTATATGGGACCACCCCTGAATCATGACTTATCAAACAAAAAAATCACCATCAAAATCCGTTTACAATTGACGGAGATATCACGTAACAAACATACAAAAAAAATACATACAGACGAATTGAGAACCTCCTCCTTTTTTGAAGTCGGTTAAAAAGAAAATATTTTTCTTAAATTAGCTGATGAAATCGATATCAACCGTTTATAAAATCTTTACGTAAGTTATCGACCGCACCTAGCTTCAAATTCGTATATTCTTGCAACAAGTTGTAGCATACATAAATTTTCAAATTTCGACCTCTACTTTTATATTTCGTTTAACTTATTCTGATACTCATCGTTATAGTTTCGTGGTTAAAGCTTCGCGTCTCACGCATGATGTTGCAGGTTCGGAAGTACTAATATGACGTTCCCATTTATATGTACTTTCTAAAGGAGACATTTTTTTTTGTTCGGGGATTAGGCCCACCACAAATTGTGGCATTTATTAATGAAATGCACGTTAGTTTATTCCTTATAATCTCTAGATTACAGTGGCAATATTAGCAAAACTCTAAGTAACGGAAATACTGGGACATACGACAGTCAAAACATGACTCTCATAATGACCTAAAATCTCACAAGAGCGATTATTTAATGAGTGAATAGGTTTCCTAGGTATTTTATGTTAGAATAGTGCACTTTCCATAATAATATAGGTGTAAATGACATAAAAACCTGGCTTTGGTGTGTTTTTTTTCGAGTATTCTTTTACTGTGGACGCCAATGTTTTTATAAGTAAAGTTGTGCACATTTCGTTGAAATCGAGCTGTACAATTGTTACAACAGCTTTATATATTATGCACTGTATCTCCAGAAGCCATTTTTCTAACATCTATTGAATAAAAATACGAAAAGAACAGAAGAAGCACTTATCTGACTATCTAGAAAACTGTTGGGAAACTATTAGGCTAAGTTTACATGACCGCGAGAAGCCGCGCGTCGCCGCGTGTTGAGGCCCTGTCCAGGAAGGCGAATTCGCCGCGATTCGACTCGCGCGAATTCACTCGGGGTAGGCAAGATACTAGGCACCAATACATCGCGTCCACAAGCATCGCGCGACTAATAAACTCGCGCGTGACTCGCGCGTAATGCGCGCGAGTCGAGATACTATGGGCCGCTTGTTGCGTCCAGATTTCGCGCGAATTTCAGAGCGAGTGCACGTATAAAAGAGAAAGAGAAGGAAATACGACTCGCGCGTACGTACGCTCTATACGCGTAGACTCTGGACGCAACACTCGCGCGTGTCACGCGCGAGAGAATCGCGGCGAATTCGCCCTCCTGGACAGGGTCTGAGGCGTTCGCATGATAATGTGCATACCAGTCCGGATGTCAATGTTGCTTGAGGAGGGGGCAATTTGCTTATGGATTTTATACCGAAGGCTGAGTCGTCGCAGAAAATGACAAAGACAATAAAAAAGCTTTCTTGCATCCTATTTTAAATGAAAGTCTTTCACTTAAAATAGGATGCAAGAATGCTTTTCAACGAACGTAGAACGCGCGGTAATGTCTACGATAATTGCTGCTTACTTTGGTCTTGTACCGCGCGGTTAGTGGTACAGAGCGGTTTCGCGCGGTCATATGAACTTAGCTTAATAATGTAGTCTGTCAGTGTCAAACTGATTGAAACTGTACCACAGAGCATCTACAACGGAATGTTAATTAGGTACGTTTCGTTTCACATAATATATTTAAATTCACGTTGAAATAAATGTAAAAACGCTCCTCAACATGCATTTTTCCGTAATAGTTTTTTACTATTATTTCATTATTCCCGTTAGATATCTATATAATTTTTAGTGGGTTAGTTATAATAAGGTGATGACTTGTTTCATGCGTAAAATTATTAATAAACGTAACCGTTTAAAAGTGGGACCAAAAAAAATTGTCTCCTTTATCTAGGACGTCACTGACATTCAGAGCCTCGAAAAAGACGCGAAGCGGTTCCCGGTTATCATTCCTAAATTGGTGATTGGCTAGTCAGTAGTTTGCTGTTTCAGGTGGACATCATCCAGAAAGTCTGATATCCCTATTTCCTCCTTCTCTATTGTGTTTCTCAGTTACGTGGTTGTGGAGCTGACTATCACCAGCTGGATCTACTTTAAACTGAAAACTAATCCTAACATATTTGAGAAAAGACTATGGAAAATAGTAACTTATAAGATTTGTGGGTATAACAGAACACTGATATTAAAAAAGTACCTACAATCGAAGCGATGTATGTGCGTATTTCGCCGACCCCATGTAAACAAGAATAGTACTAAAATTGTTTACGAGCCAGAAAAAAACAATCATATCACTAATCCATTCTCTTGTTTACACAATTAAGATCAAGAGACAGCTAATAAACATCGCTGGTACATAATACCAAAGTAATAGTACTTTTCAAGCCTCTGTAACCATAAAATTATTCTCATAGAAATAATAACAATAAATCTACTTTATAGCACTTATTAAGAAGAGGCGGCAGCTGCATAGCGTACAGTGAAGCCATTTCCATGACTAGGCATTCATAAAGGTAAGGTACTGTAGATTAGTCAACTTGTTACCAAGTCAAATACAACAGAAATCTGTATTTATTTAAGTAAAGCCTACATAAAAAAAATTGGGTCTTATAGGAAATACATAAAAATATAGTACCAGCTACTGCCCCACTGCAGGGCAAAGGTCTCTTCTCATACAGAGAAGGTACGAGCATTCATAACTACGCTTGCTCAAAACGGATTGGCGATTTCGGAGTTTTGATGACGTTTTTAGGAAATATATATATAGAAAGAAGAAAGAAAGAAATAAGAGCCGATTTTGCCGATGAGCACGTCCGTAAGTTATTTTAATCACACATTTTAATGCAAACTTTCCTCTCTTATAGCTTGTTTGGTTTTGGCAATTGTGATCGTCTACAAGCTTTTATGATATATCGGTCTGTTAGTCGTCCTTTCCTATACAAAAGTAAAAATAACTGACAGACTGTCATATTTTGTAAAACTGACTTTTCCCTGCGGCTTGGCCCGCCCAAGACATTATATAGACAACATCTGCAACCGCAAAAAAACGCCATTACGTACGAAATCGCGGCCAAACGTTAGTATCAATAACACATTAAACAAAAACCCCTATGAATCACATTTATATTAGGTAAACCATGAAGTTATGCTTTCTGAACTTTAATGTTTTATCACGGCATTCAATGCTAAAATCTTATTGTTCTGCAGTTCAGTTATTTTACGAGTATACGCGCCGTTCACTGTAATGCGTGCTAAGTGACGTCACTATAAATTCTGATAACAAACGAAGCACGGTTGTAGCTTTCGAATATTTACTTAGAATTCTATGGGAATTTCATGACAAATTCCGTACTGAGATCGGAGTACGTGGATAGATCTTTCGTGTTTGTTCAATCTTTATTGCTATAATGGCAAGTGGTAGCACAGAACCCTTTTTTGGAGACTGTAAACAGGAAGCAGAAGTGTTGGTAGACCAGCTGCCAGATAGTCGGACGTTATGGAAAATATGGCAGGGCCGAATTGGACTAGGATCGCCGCGTTAAGAACATCGTGAAGAGCCATGCAAGAGGCATATGCGATCAGCAGTGGACTGGAGAAAAAGAAGAGACATGCTGAAAAGCAGAAGAAGATATTGATATCTATAACATGGTGTTGCCTTTTTGCTACAATTCATTTTACTACTCATCGGTTTCAATTTCTAAATGTCCACTTCCTAACACGCCTGTCTGTCTATATCTACAAAATTCAAACTGGTCTTACGGCATTAGGAGAAACGGTGGGATCACTTCACCAACTTCAAAAACTTATTCCAATCAGCATTATGCTAAATGCAAATTAAATTAAAATTAATTAAGTATGGCACAGTTCAATATTTTCGTCTAACAGCCTGTTTGTACTAACAAATCTCTGAAATAGCTGATTTTGACTAAAATATCACTGGATGGCTGATATTAGAAGTAGTAACTTGGACAAATAATAATTTTATTTAAGAAAAATAATTAGGATCGCGTGCAAACAAATTAAATATATAAAATCATGTTTAGTCCACGTAAAAGAAACTGAATGTACAGATAGTAGTTAACAAACACAGTAATACTGTGTACATGACATCACCTGAAAGTATCGAAAATTTTCAGCTGAACAAACATGAAAGCCTTTGACTAACTTTATTTATATGTTTTTACGTGCTACACAAAATAACACAAATAAGACGAAACAATAGCAGCGCAATGACTGTAAAGGTGAATAAACTTTCTGAAAGAATTGAGTTGTTGGTACAATTTTCAAACTTGGAAAAACTGTTATCTTTTAAAAGTTTTCTGAGTAACATCACACCTTTTTTTCTATTGTTCGACCGTCAAAACATGTGTGTCAATCAGTTTGTTTTTTCTGGCTAGAATTTTTTTTTGGTGTTTGGGAAATCATTCAATGACTGCTACCGTCCTGGGTGCAGCGGGAGGGCGTGTCAGACTCTTACTGACTAAAACCCACTCATGTTCCTTCGATTGCCCTTTATGTTCCAGGGTCACGGTAACTATTATAAACATTCCGCAACCCCGGCAGGCGTTGGCCCCGTTGGGCCCCTTCCTGTTGTTGGGCCCCTTCCTGATTTCTGGCCAGCATTGAATCAGCAACAAAGACTTTTGCTAAATAGATTTTAAGAAATGCATCAAGCTAATCTATCTAATAAACTTTAATACTGTTAGCTTTTTCCAACTACTTTGTCCATGCATTATTTGAGATGATACCAATCAAAAGAAATGTAAGCTACCTTTCTTAAAACTAGCTTCAGCCAAAGACTTCGAGAATGAAATAAAATCTCACGATATGTCATTAATTATCCTATGTGTGAAGCTAGGTCAATACATGCATATTCAAGCAGCTTCACTGGCAAACATCCTCATGTCTATTCTCACAATATATCGCGTTTATATAATAGAGGTACGACAGGAAAGGCACTCACAAGTCACCCTTGTGTAGGAATATATCCTACATTCGATAACTAGCAACTTCTTCTTTGTCTGTCCCTGTTCCCCTTATTTGGGGTCGGGTCTCCTCACTCTACGGCGCCAAGAGAGTCTGCCCTGGGTTGTCGGTTTTGGTAATAGGGCTTTCTTAAGGTCTCTTTCTATGTTTGACCACCAGGATGATGGAGGGCGACCTCTGCTTTCTTTAGTTCCGGCATGGCTAGTGCAATTTTAATTGAAATATATAAAATTACTAGCTGACTCCCGCGGTTTCACCCGCGTTAAAAATGTTAAAGGTGAACAACCCTTATCACTTAGGGGTATGAAAAATAGATAGTAGCCGATTCTCAGACCTACTGAATATATAAAATTTGGTAAAAATCGGTGAAGCCGTTTCGGAGGAGTAAGGTAACATTGTGACACGAGAATTTTATATGTAAGATGTTTTGTTCACGTCAAATTCGATTCCTACAACTACGTAACTGAAAACTATGGCAAGAACTCTTTCTACCATAAATATATTATTCAAAATTTCCATCAGTATTACAGATTACGGTAAACAGCCATGTCACAACCGACCTCAGCACGTAGGCCCAATGACTCCCATATGCGGCAAGCTGATGGGCATGTAGCATTAAATTGGCCACTTAAATTCTCGTTTAAACATGGCACGTGTGTTTACTAACTCCTTAATTGTTTGCAAAACCATTTACCTGCCAGATTTGCGAGGGAAAGTGAAAACAGGATACTGTGTCATTGAGGCTGAGCTGATATGTCTTTAACGTTCTATCGAGATGGCTAGATACCCCATAATAGTACATCGAATTAGTTACGTCATTTAGTCTGTCATTATAAAAAATAATACCCTAATAGGATCAGCCATATTTCAGTATGTTTTCCAGTCACAACAACTTTCAACGCATAGAAACGACTTATTTTTATTTACTATCCGTTACTTTATGCCGTGAAAACTGAATGCTCCTAAGTCAAATTACACAGATAGATGAACATAACTTCTCGAAGAAGCCCAACAAGTGCGATATCCCAGGAAATGTCCCTCACTAGCATTACTGGCGTCCTACGTAATGTGCGTGGGATTCTAACTGTCCAGGCAATTCATATCCTAAAAGATTACTTACTGGATGTAAGAAGATGCAATCCGAGAGGCAGTGCATAAGAATCACGCATATTGTCGCTACATAACGCAAAATGTACTCTTCGACACATAATCTAGGTCTTATACTAAGGATAGCAAATTTCAGAAAAGTTACAAGCAAAATCGACCCGTAAGAGCAATTATTATGCACTTGGCTGCGGCGATGCGTATTGCCGCTTGGATTTCCGCACGGGACAAAAATTTGTAGGATCTGCAGGAATTTTGTTCCGAGTCTTAGGGCCTGCGCTGACGTGGGACAATGGTGGCAAAAATGTGCACGGTGTGCACTTATTATTACTGTCATTTGGGTTGCTTTTGTCCGCTTGCAGTCCGCCAGGCGAGGTGCGATATTGCATGGACCAAATGCAACCTTATTGAAGTGCACATAAATGTGCAACGCAGACTTTTTGCCCGCCGTTGGTTCTGGTCTGCGCAGACTCTTAGTGTTTATACGTGAGTTTATTTGATTGCAAACGCACCCACCAAATGAATGAAGCTGTTTATGTATCAGATTTTAAGAGCACTTAAACTATTTATACCTTCAGGCAGAAGTAAGGTACACAGACTTTAATGCGAGTAGTCTTCTAAATCTTCAGCACCAACTAACAGACGCCATCATTGTAAACAATTCACGAATAAACTTGGAATGGACGGGGCTGGAGGAACTGTCCTCAACATTAATACAATTTATCCTCAATTTGTCATTACAAGCGTCCAAACCAAAGATGATACGGATTTGAAATATACATAGATATGGATATATAAATAATATTATTACGTTGGTTTCAGATAGTTTTTGATTACCTGATTGTTTCGGATACTTTGAAAAAATATATTTTATTTACAATTCAATAAAAAGCTTATATTCATCACTGATATTTCTTTTTATGGAATTGTAAAATAAACATTTTGTTAATATTTTCATTGAATATTTTAATAAAAAAAGAATCTGTCGAAAAGAAAAGAAAAGAGTCTGTGTAAAAAGAATAAGTCGGGTTTTTCTACCTGACGCTATAACTCCAGAACGCACAAACTGATTTCCTCGGTTTTGCATTCGTTGGAAAGGTCTCGGACTCCGTGAGGTTTATAGCAAAGAAAATTCAGTAAAAAACCACGCGGACGGTGTCGCGGGCAGAAGCTAGTTTTATATATTATCTTTGGTATCCGAAATTATTCAAAACCAAAACCGAGAATTTAATTCGGATATCCAACAGTTTCAGACTCCATAATTACGGATACGGTTACCGAGCTGCATAACACTGTTCCATGCGTCCTTTGCAACTAGGAAGAGCATTCAATATGCTCGGATATCACGGAACGAGTAGAGTAACTCGATCGATCAACTTGAACGCAAACAATAGCCGAGTGGCCGTACAGGTTACTGGCAAGGTCGATATGTGTACCACTTCTCACTAGCTCACTCGACCTGTGTATTTTGTCAGGCCAGTGAATATTACGTGTCTCAAATATTTATGATGAACTGTCCAAATTTGAGTTATTTATTGCTTCTAGTTTTGTAATGGACGGATTGGTATTTACTGTGTTTGGAACCATTTCCGATATATTTTGTAATAAAAATTATCATAATGATTTAGGTGATCCAAGGGCTTTTAAAATATATTACGTACGTGCTTTCATCATTTCAATGAAGTCATCACAAAAAAGTCTTAACCCTTTGTCTTGTTATAACCTTTAAACTTTATCCGCCTTATTACAAAACAAGGTTTTTCTCTAAACCAGGTTTAAACCATTGAGCCAGGTTTTGTAATTTGAATCTTATTCTGATACGATCAAGATTCGAAATACAAAACCTAGCTCAATGGTTTAAACCTGGTTTAGAGAAAAACCTTCTTTGTAATAAGGCGGTATGTGTTTATTTCTTTGCTTTCTTCTTATATATGTGAAAAGAAAATAATAAGTAATAGCATTTGCCCGCGACTTAGGGACTATACACATTTAATTGTTGTTTTCTATGGTGGGCGTTGTCTCTTATTTTATCAGTTTAGAATTGGATCATTAGTACAAGAGATTATCCGCAAGAAATAACACAACAAAAGCTAAATTTATCTCTTTATTATACAGCGCAGTTAATATGCATTAAGAATTTAAACTTGTCCTTAAATACAAGGCTGATTCACATAATAAGATATTTTTGTTTTGATTTATATTGAAATCCTGATATCGAAGCTTAATCAGAAAATACCAAATAGGATGTATTACTCGTACAAGAAAAGAAGTTTCTTGACAAGGAATACTCTAATTGGGACACCATCTAAAGTCAAAGTAACAAGACTTAAATGGCCTATTGCCTAAAGCGTAAATTAAGTAGTTAAACGTAAAAACCTAATGGCCAACTACAAAACAATAAATAATTTTATCACGTATATATTTCATTCTACGTCCAATAAAAAGTGGAAAAAATCTTGATAACTCTATAGCGAAATAATAAGTGCGATTATTTTTAATAGCCCATAAATTATCCAATTTGCCACAAGTACTAAAGCTTGTCTTGCCATAGCGCCAGGCCACACGGTGCGTTGCGGCTCCGGCGCGGCGCCTGAGCGGCGCCGCAACGGTTTCCTACATATAAAATTGGATGGTATGCCACACGGTACGTCCGGCGCCGCTGCGGCGCCGCACCGCAGGCTCACCGGACTACGGCGCGAGGCAGACGAGGCGGGGAGGGGTGCAAGCAGTGCGGTGCCGCAGCGGCGCCGCAGCGGCGCCGCTCAGTTCATTGGGATGGCAGTACTGAGCTTGTTGCGGTGCCGCAGCGGCGCCGTACGGCGTAGTGCGGCACCGTACGGCGCCGCACTGCTCGTGTGGCCGCCAGTGCGGTGCGGAGTAATGCGGTGCGGCGCGTTGCCGCACCGTGTGGCCTGGCACTTAGGCAGAGTATAGATGGTGCGCGGTGCGACACTGGTGCGATTCGCTTGTTCATAAACTAAACTAAATTTAAGTTTAGTACGTCTTGTTTTTTCCATTCCATCAAGTAAGACAAAGGGTGAAATTTTTTTTTTTTTGGTGAGTGGGAAATCATCTAATGACTGCTCCCGTCCTGGGTGCGGCGGGAGGGCGTGTCAGGCTCTTACTGACTAAAACCCACTCATGTTCCTTCGATTGCCCTTTATGTTCCAGGGTCACAGTAACTATTAAAAACATTCCGCAACCCCGGCAGGAAAGGGTGAAATATTAGTATAGCCCTGTCAAATTAAGACTATAGATAATTTAGACGAGATTAAAAACATGGCCATTGCGATTTAGTTCAGACGCTTGCTGGCTAATTTGCCAGGACTAAGCTAATATTTAGCTTCCGTTCTTTTCTTAAAGAAATGGAAAGAAAAGGATGCATTTAACTAAATTTAGCTTAGTTTGTGTACAAGAAAATCAGCACCACTGTACACTGCTGCGGTTACGTAAAATGGGAAACTATTCCCTATAGGTTCAAAGACTTTCGTATTCAGATCGACTTTGCAATCTTTTTCGGGTATTCTGTCCACGTAGCTCCGAGGTAAGGCGAGTTACCTGTAGTTCTTTGAACGGGAAAAATGTCTCACAAATATTATCAAAATTAAATGCGTTGACCCAGTCGCTGACAATAACCATTCGAAATGGGAGAACCTGGACTTGTAATTGAAATAAATCTGAAATCTGAATCGCCAATCCACCTTGATCAAATATGATGATCAGCATGCTCGTACTTTTGCGGTATGAGATAAGGTTTTTGTACTGCAATGGAACCGTAATGTATTACAATTATAATGCGTGAAATTTATTACTGCAGCAGCTTTCCAGAACCGAAGCTTAAGCGTCATTTATTAAGTAGTCCTTCTTTCATTTCATCTAACATTTCAACAACCATGAGTTCTACAGTAGGACGTTATTGAAATGGCTACAGCCTACGGCTAGTGCAATTAAGATCTAATCTCGCCAAACGTGTGAAAGTTATCTTATATTTCGACATCTGCTTCCACCCTTATATTGCCATTGTAAATACTGCTTATAAACGGTATAATTATTTCATTGCGAATCACTACGAAGTATCTGCCCACGGCGCCTGTCCATAATATATTCTATGAACTTTTAAGGCAACTAGTTAATGCGAATAAAGCTTGTGACTACCGTGACGTTCGCGTTCAACGGCTAATCCTATTGGCGGTTAAGAATATCTTTATTTAATTGGACCAATAAGAATAGATTTCTATTAACCATGACTGATGTAAATGTTTAAACTAATTAAAATTCTATTTTGAATGAGGTATGCGTATAAGAAGTAAATTGCGCATTTATTTGTCTGCTATGTGGGTGGCTTTTGATCTTGACGTGTATGTAGGTAGGCATTTAAATAATATTAGTTTAATTTACTCGAGAAATAATACGCTTTGAGAAAAGCTGAGAACAAGAGCTGCACTCCTAATGCATACCAAACTAAACCACAATAATTAGATAAATTTATTGACCCTTATGGGTAAATCTATTTACCTTTGGTCACGCTATAACTTGAGGACGCCTAATCCGATTTTATTAAAGTTTTTCCAAATTTAAAGCACTTATTCTACTTAAACCATTTCTAGCCATTTATGAATTGTCAAATGTTTTCTAATACTCTGTAGAAGGTTCATAAGAAACGAAATTTTAAGGAAATTGCGCAGGAAACTTAGAAAAAAATCGGAAAACTAAATGACTATTTTAACCTCCAAAGGCGCGGGGACAGTTAGTTAATAAAAGGGTTTAGTATGTGTTTGGGCTGCTGAGAATCGTTCGGTCCGGTCGAAACAGTAGTAAATTTGTTATGATTAAGATTTTTTAATGACGTTTCGGACAATAATACTTATAAGCAAACTAGCTTCTGCCCGCGACTTCGTAGGCGTAGATTTTTCCTGAATTATCTTTGCTATAAACCTCACGGAGCTCGAGACCTTTCCAACGAATGCAAAACCGTGGAAATCGGTTCGTGCGTTCTGGAGTTATAGCGTCAGGAAGGAAAACCCGACTTTTTACAGTAGTTTTTTTTTGAGTAGATTTTTTACAGTCAAATCTTTTTATTCTTACAGTACAAAATTTAACTTAACTTTATTTTGTACTGTGAGAAAGAACAAGACGTTTTTTATTGTGACCGTTTGGTCAAAATCAGCTTAAAAAATACCGTTCAAAACACCACATGTAGAAGGTAATGTGAAATATCATATTATTATATTAAAATAAACTTGCCAAAAAGCACAACTTTCAAAAATACTATTTTAAGAATCAAAGCTAGGTCTTTTTGCCACACGGAACTATTTGACTACCAAGGCTGACTTGACACAAAAATGGCGGCGGTTCGACCACCGATCCATTAACATAACGATCACATTGAGAACACAGGTTGATTCGTGAATGAACTTATTTAGTCATGAATGGCGTTCTTCACCTAATAAACTAAAAAATATGAATAATAAATTATAGTTATGAAGAAAAGGTGTTGTAGATTTTGAAATTTAAATAATGCCTAAAATGATTTCATGGTTATACTATACATATTATCATTTGAGCTATTTTAGTAAACTTGATATTTTTTTTTTTTCAAATTGTCTATTAATCAAAGTTAACTACTTTAGTGTTAACTTTTGGGTTTCTCTTTTTTCAAAATGTTTGTATCCTAGAACGAATCTTGTTTTTTATAACTCAAAATGAAAGTGTATGTGATCTAAATTAATAATTAATTAATATTTGTTTAAAAAAACTGTAAAACCGTAATTCTAAAATAAGTATTAATTTTTTTGACCTAGGTATATAAAATTCAACTACTATTTAGGGAAACCGCCTTTCCGTCATCTTCAATAATCGGCACATAGTTACTGTCAGTTACTGTTATTATATTACATGTTATTGCTATTTCATAAAATTAACAATGTTTTAAATTAGCGGCATCTGTTAAAATTGTGTCGCACTACTTAATCAAAACAGCACACTATTAAAACTAAAGTATAGCGCCATCTATCAACGAGTAGCGGAACTAAGCGACAGACAGAGCCACCTAGTAAAATAAAAGAAAACAAACTAGTTCAATGTCTTACCGACTTGACGAAGACGGCGCTGGCGTCGCATTCTTACTGACAGGCTGTCCCAATCGTCATCCATGTTTGGTTGCCCCTCTCTCTCAACTGGAACAAAATATTCTCATATAACTTTATTCCTAAAACAACAGCACCTCTGGAGATAATCAAAAGTTTTCACAAAATATGACCTTGTGAAAGTCACAGGGAACGGTTGACTACAGGCGGCACAGAACCACAAGCTGTGAAAAAAGATAGGAGAGGCATATTATGTCCTGCAGTGGACGCCAGGGTGATGATGATGATGACAAAAGACAAACACTGATTTTTGTGCAAAGGTAATTTTCCTGTAGACGCCAAAAAAAGCGCGCGCATTCGATTGCATTACATTTTAAAAAGTTTAAACGGAAGACGGTTTGTTTCTCCGGAAACATGCTTTACGTAGCTACTGATAATTAAAATTCCTCCTTACCATTGTTTAAAGTGTGACAGTTTTATATACAAACCTGCTTTAATTTAGTTCATATTTTTACGAAATGACATCTCACGGAATCTTTGAACTCTATTTTCCGCAAGGCTTGAACACCGGTATTTTTTTTAACCAATAGCACATACTTGTCGCAAGAACTTTTTCATTTCGGTTTCGTTCGTATAAACTGGTTTAGAGCATTAAAAACCGGTTAAGTACTTTTTTGTTTAGTGCATCTTTCTTGACTGCAAAAATAAGTTAATAAAAACTTTTTTATACGTTAGCATCCGTTAGTAAGAGTATGGTATCATTATTAACCGATGTTATATCCAGCTTTGGTTCTCCACTGTAAGTTGAAAACATAATGTTTTTGGTTTTAAATTCTGAGTCTGCAGACACCAGAAATAATTGAGTTTGAGTCCCTATCTGTCAATAGATCAGGTTATTTGAGATTTTTAACTTATATTATTTAGAGATTATAATAGACACCACATCTAATAAAATTTATAAACAATCCTCTTGGGACAAGTCAAGTCACATTCGAAGCTAGCAGAACTTGTGATGGTCACCAGACAACTGATATACTTATAAAAATTATACATTAATAAATCCATACTAATATTATAAATGGGAAAGTGTGTCTGTCTGTCTGTCTGTCTGTTTGTCTTTCTTTCACGGCAAAACGGAGCGACGGATTGACGTGATTTTTTAAGTGGAGATAGTTGAAGGGATGGAGAGTAACATAGGCTACTTTATGTCTCTTTCTAACGCGAGCGAAGCCGCGGGCAGAAGCTAGTATCATATATAAATGGCACCGAAACACAAACATACAATCGCCCTCATCACATAAAGTTTAACCTAGGTGGAAATCGAACATGACCTTCGGCTTGGCAGTCAACCAGACTAGACCAATCTGGTATCAAGAGGTTCGTCAATGATAATCGAAAGATAATGAAAGAAGATATATACACGAAACTTGTGTCATCCTATTGAAAATGGCCGTAAAATAACAAACCTTCTTCAGTCCGGGAGCGTGAGTTAATATGCGTAGCGACTCTCAAGCCGCCCGCCATCAGATCAGTGCTCTGCTCAAGGTCTACCCGCTTCCGCCTCTCTGTGCCACTAGTCTCTTCTACTAAGCTCTTGTCACTCGGCAGCGATTTAGCCTGGGAAGGAAAAGAAATGTTAGTCGCGTTGAGTAAGTGGAGTGGTTAACGCTCTTAAATAGTATAGGCTGGCTGGTATGGTACTATCAATGAAGTAGGAAAATGATAAAAGATATTTGGAGTTAGGAATATTTATAAAATGAAAACAGTAACAGAAACTAATCTATTTTACGGACTAAAGATAAAGGAAAATAATGCAAAATATAGATGCCAATGTTAAGTAACATACGAGTAGGTTTAAGTAAGAAAGTAGTGAGTTCTAGCAATCGAGTGTAACAATTTCGACAATCAGTGTTTCAAGTTTTCGACTGAAATTCTAATATGCAATTGTATTCCTCTAAAAACCTCAACTATACGAACATTACCTCGTCTTTAGACAGTTCTTCGTCGCAGACTCGTTCCTGTTCCTTGGTGTGTCGTGTCTCCGTCACTATCGTGCCATCTGGGCGCAGTGCCCGCAGTTCCTCCTGCGAACAATGCAGTTAGATTTAGTTATAACAAATAAATCTATACTCATATTATTCAGCTTATTGAGTTTATTTGTTTGGTTAAACGCGCTCAGGAAGTACTGGTTTGAATCGTTTTTATGTTTATGTTGGATAGCCCATTTATAGAGGAAGGCTATAGACTAACATCACGCTACGGTTTACCGCAACGGAGTAGAGACCTAAGATGTGGGTGAAACCGCGGGGGACAGCTAGTAACTCAATTAATATATTGGATATACATACTTCTTTCTTTGGTTTCTTCTTTCTTTCTTTTGTAAACAATCGTGCTTATTACACAAAGTTTGTCCTGGTTGGGGATCGAACCGACGACCTAGCTTAGTCAGGGTCACTAACCACTAGAGGCCCGTCAATAATAAGGGAGAGGCCTACTTACTCAATTTATTTATGCAACATCACGATCTTTGATTGTGGGTACATATTGACCAGGAAACGGTTAATGTCGCGAGTACAACGTGTTAGGTCTTAAGATCAATGGGTTGTTGTGTGGTAATATTTAATAGGTATATTTTAAAGGGTTTATTCGAGTCGCAATAATTATAATAAGGAGGTTCTACTGATTGGTAATTAACATCCCTGTTGCCTGCCCAATACCTTAAATGATCTATGTCCAAGAATTTTTTTTTATTCAATAACTAGCAGTTATTGAAAAGTACTCTGTTGAATCATAGAATATAACTCGCTAAATTAATACTAGACTAACAGAATGAATACTTTTTTATAAGAACAACAGAAATACAATCCTGACCTACTCAATTAAGTTACTAAAATATTTGAAATCATTAATTTATTAAGTATCAAACAATTCGAAACGAACCGAATGACATTATGTTCCAATTTCTTAGAAGATTCCTTCAAAATAGAGAAACGAACCTAAATAAATAATTATACGTAGATTTTAACAATTAGAGGGTCCGCTCAAACAAATTCTAATTTCGGTTTCTATGTGTCAATCGTTATGTAAATAAGACAAAAGTAGTAAAAAAGTGGACCGTTGTACTGCAAATAGACGCGTTTTGTTAGCTATTATCGACCTACAAACACTGTAAGTTTCGAACAATAATAAAAAATTTATACTTTACACGTCTAGACAGTCGTAATGAACTTTACAATAGAGTTAAAAATCCTTTAGCTACGTAAAGGTTTTGACGGCACGGACGGCGATATATCTGAGCGATTTGTAGTCTGGACAGGTCCAATTCTCGGAAAGGACTATTATTTTATATGGCCTATAGGTGTAAACGCGTGTTGATAAATATGTGTTTATAAACGAAGTCGCGATACAAAAGTAATGCCTTTTTAAGGATGGAAACAAATGACTCCTTCCGCTCTAGGCGGATCGGGAGGGACTTCTTATCCCTATTTGTGATCTTTCTAATGTATTTTGCCTTTCGGGACCACGGTGACTCTTTCGAATAAATTCCATAATTCTTGCCGGGTAGCCCTTTCGGGCTTCGACAAAGAAAAAGTCTAATTTGGGTTTTGTCGATTGTAAGTACTTACGGTGTCATCAGTAGTGATGGTGGTGTTGTAGGCAACAGTGTCCTTGACAAGCTTGGGGCCGCGCGGCACGAGCGCCAGCTGATGTTCCGTCTGAGACTTCAGAGCATCTCGGATGTCCTCCTCGGGAGTCTCATTCACTGCAGCTATTAGAGCCTGGAACAAAAGAAATGGGTTATTACTACCTTGAACATTTGTTTTACAAATAATGCACCCATTACATTTGAAATCTTTTTTGTGGTATTTGGTTTTTTATGACATAGTTTATAAAAAAGTATTTATTCACATTGCAACTAAAATAATATTTGAATTATGACGGCGCTACTTCGTTCCTAGTCAGTCAGACTTTGACTGTCACCGTCAAAATGGTTCAAGATTAAAATAAAATTCCTTTACAAAAAAATGGCACAATGACCGAAAGTTTATTCTACACAAGAGCCGCTCGTTATTGGTCTAATATACCAGCAACAATCGACGGAGTACTCGGAGGATATGGTCACATCTCGCAGATTGACATCGATGGATCGAAGGCATTCTTGGAAGAAATATTAGCCTCTGAAAAGCCACCAGCTACGAAATTTGCTCTGGACTGTGGCGCAGGTATTGGACGAGTGAGCAAGTATGTACTAATTCCTCGTTTCCAAAAAGTCGATCTCGTCGAGCAGGATGAAAAGTTCATGAGCAATGCCAAAGATTTCATCGGAAAGGATTATGAGAAGATAGGAACACTGTATGTAACAGGTCTACAGAATTTCAAGCCTGATAAACACTACGACCTCATTTGGTGCCAATGGGTAACAGGACATTTAAAGGATTATGACTTCATTGATTTCCTTGAGAGATGCCGAATGTCTCTTAACAAGCAGGGCGTGATTGTCATCAAAGAAAATATAGCAACATCTCAAGAATTAGAATACGATGAGGAGGATTCGTCTGTAACACGTCCTATAAAACTATTTGAAACATTATTTGACCAAGCTGGACTAAAAATTGCGAAGACAGCCGTTCAAAAAGGATTTCCAGATGACATATATCCTGTTCAATCCTTTGCGTTAACTGCTAAAGATAAATATATATCTTAGTATTAAATCTCTTGCTTTATTATTGAGTGTCAGAATCTATTGCTAACAGGTTTCATTTACGACTTAAGCCGGATATTTATTCGCGTCTTAATACAAGGGAGTTTATCTTTGCTGAAGTAGTAAATCGTGGCCCGAATTCGTGATAGTGTCGTTTAATAAAGTAGGATCCCGGGCGTGCCGCGGCTTCGCAACCTACTCGCAAGTGCATTCACCGTTTTGGTGTTAAGTTACGAAATACTTGCGTCAGAAGCCGCAAGGACTTCGGAATTTGATCTGTTAGCTACAAGGCTTTGTGTTGATATCTAATACTTTTCAGTAACAATCGTATTATTAGTAGGTCATTCTAAGAGCAGTTTTGTGCTGTGGCATTTAGAAAGAGGCAATAAAATCCCTGCATCCGCGGGGCAGCAAATATCATGGTATACTGTGACCTGCAAGTACGGAATTTCAATTGAGGTAAGATCCGTGCAATGATGGCGTATCTTTGATAATTAGAAGTTGAACGAGCGATGATGTTCAATCAGAGAACAGTTAGCGATGAATATCGCACCGCACTCTATTATTAGGGCCGCGTCAATCTCTGCAGCCTGGTATCGAGCCTTGCCCAGCAATTTGATGATACAGTTACATTCCGAAACGGAATGCTCAGGCCGTAGGTTTGATGTACGGATTTTACGTTTATCTAGGAAGTAAAACAAGTTGCGTTTTACTTCTTAGAATTGCATTTTAATCAATACGTTTGCCTTGAAAGAAACTGTGTATTCCGACCTCAGATGAAGCAAAACTTTAATGTAGACGAAATTGTAAATGTCACGAATGACGGTGATGATATTTCTGTCGATGACCAAACATGACCCGTGTGTATCGACTTTTTCAAAGATTGTGCCACAGATGTGTTTACAATTTCTCTTCACGTACTTCGGTTAAAATGTAACGTTACTTTACGTGTGTTTTTGTGGCAATCCACGAGTCACGGTTAGCGGTAAATTTATTGATGTTTAAAAAAAGTATAAACCAATAGTACGCCTACAGTTGTAATTGCTGAGCTTCACTTACATAAGCTTATATTTTGATAGACTACTTCGCATTTAGATAATGTAAATTCTCATGGTGCGGTCGTTGCCCG
The DNA here is from genome assembly GCA_033675125.1 of Athetis lepigone. Classification (NCBI taxonomy): domain Eukaryota; kingdom Metazoa; phylum Arthropoda; class Insecta; order Lepidoptera; family Noctuidae; genus Athetis; species Athetis lepigone. Next base: position 10,314,593 of record CM066225.1, read on the forward strand.
GTACAATCTCGGAATAGATGTCTTTTTACTAAAGGTAAGTCGAGGTCAGACTAAACTTATTAAAAATGCAATTAACGTTTAGTGACTCCGCGTCCGTAACTTAGATGGAAAAGCTTTGATACGGTTTATTACTAGGTACTGGTTTTGCCAATTAAAATGAAATATAAATTGCGGAAAGTATTCAACCGGTCATGTTAAATTAAACTCAATGTAAACATGTTTCTTCTTGGTTATTGAACTTTATGGTGCACAGATTTTAGAAAGCAAATTATATATTTGATGAACCCAAAAATTAAGTCAATAATACACAAATATAACCTAACCAAACCGTTAATTGCCATTCAACCTACCCAATAAAACATAATAATCGTTAAAATAAATAATCCTCTAACATAATGCAGCGAAAACAGGTTGTCATTTCCGTTGAGACGTGCAAAAAATAGTTGCTAAGCGTTTTAGAGATAAGTGAATCTCAACGTGACCTTAGAGGAAGGAGGACTGGCTGGTAAATTTACAGCATCACGCATGACGGCATGACTTGTTCACTGTGCTACTGTCAGTGCACGTGGGGTTCAGAGCGGGTCAAGGGAAATTTTAACGAAAATAAGGCAGCATGCTACTTTGAAAGTTTACTATTGAATACACGCGTTACTTTGACGGGTACCATTAAACGTGGTAAACTGGGATGGAGGGGTGAATCGGGACGAAACTTTAAATGAAATTTCATCGTAGTATAACGAATGGAGTTTATTGATGAAAAGGGGTTAAATGACCTTATTTAACATACAATATTAGTTAAACGATAAACTCTTTCTAAAGTTTCACCCGGTGCTGAGACAACACAGAACAAATTGGTATAAAGTCAAAGGATAATGTGTTGTTTGTTGCCTTTACAGACTTTGTCTAACGTTTTACAGGTTTTTTTCAGGCAATAATCTTTAATTAAATGACTTTAACAAGTGAGATTATCAAGGCCTCTAATCAGAAAGGGCAGCAATCAAAGAATTTAACGATCAATTTGTGCGGATTAATCGAAAATCTAATTTCCTTAATAGCCTAATACTTACGTAATGTAATCACTGGTACCGCCTCACGCACAGTTAATTAAAAGTATTTACTTTACATTATCGCCAATCAAGCTAATAAGTAAAAGTAAAAAGTAAAAAGAAACGAATCGACGTCGACCGGTCGACAATGTTGCTCTGCGTCTGCGCATATTTTTCAACACATTTTTTTAGAACAGAGGTGCTCAACATGCAGAAAAAGTGGGCTAATATGGGCTCTTGTGGATTGCTCTTCATTACATAAAATTGGCTAAAATATGGGGATACTTATATGACGCTGTAAAAACACCTTCTAAGGTCTTGTTTACTAAAACGACAGAAACAGTTATTGGCACTATACAAATATCAATGGTAATCTTGTGTAAATTCAGTTGATTTTGTCTTTGTTAGATGCTCGTCGCTATCTTGTAGCACAGAGCAAAAACGCACTGAATTTCCAGTTGTTTAGTAGGCAAAAATCCACTAAACTTTGAACAGAGTATGTATGAAAGCAAATATTGAAAATATAAAGAGGTAACAGAAAAATGTTGAGTACCGCTGCAATGGAGCATTGATTGAAATCTTAATACCCGCGAACGTTATAATCTGGCACTTTATTATGTGAGAATATTTCGTGAAAGGAGTTCCCTACAGCGCCATTTGAGAATGTATGATGAAAAGATTGCCTGCTTTTTCAGACTGTTTTTTAGCAGCTTTTAATTCAATGGCTAAGAATATCTTGCTTGACAAAAAACAACAAATATAAAATAGTATACAGTTAACTAAAATGTAGTTGAAAACTTTAGCTTATAATCGTAGGAACTTTCGCTAGCTATATTAGCTTTTGCCTACGACTTATTTCGGGTTTATTTTATAGCTGATAGCACTCAGGAATCATGTAGCTTTTTATCCGTTAAAACAATTTTAGAATTGGCTTATTTGTTTTGAATTCCATAGAAACAAAAACACAGTTTGCCTTCATCTTTATAATGTGTAGATTAGCTCATTACAATATTGATACTTTCCTTACCACATTAAATAAAGGAAACGTGTAATCACCGGCACTAATTTAAAGTTAGATAATCCTAATTAACAATAATTATTTATTCAGAATAAAATAAAGATCTTCACGCATCCGTTCGATTATAAGATATCTATGTCGTGACTATCGTGAGGTAACAAAATTATTAATATGGAAATTAAAAATTAATGAATATCACGAATCTAACCGGTCATATTGGCAAACTTACTAAGTCATACCTTTTTTTTTGGGAGTGGAAAATCATCAATTGACTGCTCCCGTTCTGAGTGCGGCGGGAGGGCGTGTCAGACTTTTACTGACTAAAACCCACTCATGTTCCTTCGGTTGCCCTTTATGTTCCTGGGTCACGGTAACTATTATAAACATTCCGCAACCCCAAATAAACATTCCGTAACCCCTACCTCACATGGATTTTAAGTTGGACACTTATTCAACTCCATAAGCGTCCCCTGCAAGTTTTTTTTAAAGACTGGTGACACTACCTACTTACCTTGTTATTTAATACTTCTATCAGTCGCATTCAGCATCGTAACGATGAGAAAAGTCGTCAAGTTTTAAGGACTACGCACACTTACTCATCTCTTTGTAATTAATAGAATACTATCTTTCTCCTGCGACTACGCTCGTGTGAATGTCGAAACTTTCATTCCCCTATTTTAGCCCTTTAGGGTTGAAATTACAACAAAAAAACAAAAAACAAACTTTACACAAAGAACATATACTCCAAGTTTAATTCTCTATGTCCAGCCGTTTGGGTTGTGCGTTGATATATCAAAAACGGTCTGTCAATCAGTGAGTCAGCTTACAGTTTTATATATGGAATGTTTATAATAGTTACCGTGACCCCGGAACATAAAGAGCAACAGAAGGAACATGAGTGGGTTTTAGTCAGTAAAAGTCTGACGCGCCCTCCCGCCCCGCCCAGAACGGGAGAAGTTATTTGATGATTTCCAACTCCCCCAAAAAAAACCTTTTTTTTAGATTATGAAAATAATATCTAAACCAAGCAAGGTTACCAACTGCATTATATTTACATTTATATCAAATCTTTCAAACGAAAGGGAAACTTGGTATGCAAGGAAGCGGAAATCATACTCAAGAAACTGTAAATTATTCTTGCAATACCAAGTTACAAGTTACATACAATAATATGACTGGATTTTCTATTGAAATACCGCAATACATGCATATTTATCTATGTCAAACGTTACGTAAATAAATTTAAAAAAAAACTGAGTAAAACATTTTAGTATATAAATAACCGCGTATTTGCATAATGTCTAAAGCTTTAGCATTTCTAAGGAAACTCATTAATTTGCAGTATTGCGTAATTTGTTAAAACTTTTCCTCAGATTAATAATATGCCTAGCGGTATAATTTCTTTTCACACTACGGCAAAGCTAAAGGTTACGATTTTAACAACACTTGTATGTTTGTATGTACCCATGTTATACCGTAGGACCGTAGCCCTTAAATTGCTCAACCAATTGACGTATGAGGTGCTAATCGATTAGTTATCACGGTCCGGCTGAGGTAATTTATATTATATATGTAGAGGTCAATACAATATGGAGGCTCGATATTATCACATATTCAATTAAAAAGAATTTCCTACTCGAAGCTGAAACACATTTTATAAAGCATGAAATGGCGCGAAAATCGATTGATAGTACATGTCCAATATCCATAGCATTTTGCCTATCAATAATAACATAATAAGAACAATAATCAAAACTCTACTTGCACGTGATAGAATGGCATATTATTTTAATCAGCATGACTGTAGCAACATAAGACGTCATATTTATTACCATTTTTAATCTAACTCAATAAAACTAAAACTACTTTACTCAATAATATGATAAAATTCGCATAATTTCACATCACATCTCATAAAACGCTGAACCCCACGTCATTGTGCTAACAGACAGCGCAAGCTCTCCTGTCATAGACTACTTGTTTCCAATCATGATTTATTCGCAGTACCGCGCAGAAGATTTATCTAACATATGGCCGTAGTTGACATTGATTTAATTGAATATTGTGCCGCTTCTCATTACAAAATAAGAGCTACATTAAATTACCCTGGACAGTGGGAGAGGACACGGTAATCCACTTAGTTGCAACCCGACGGCGACAACTTACCCTGAAGTAGATGGTATCGTGCAAACAGTATCTTAACTACAAACTTTTCAACTTTGTAGTAAAAAGATCAATGTTTAATTAAGTACAATTTATCTGGAGGAACAGGTGTTGTGTTGTTTATTTGGCAGCTGTTCGCGACGATTGTTCTTTTTTGAGTTTTTTTTAATATCTTTAATTTATTTATATCTTAATCAATGTACTCCCTTCATACAAGCCAAAAGCCCATTTTGCACGCAAAGATTTCACATTAGCAGAAATGACAAAATTTCCAGGGGCTTAGTCAGCCCGCTTTTATACAAACTTTTATTCCTTATGTTATACACCGTCAGGGGTAAAATATCTAAAAAAGTACTGGGCAATCATTGTTTATCTTCCGTTGTTTCGGCTGTACTTACGTTGAGTACCAAATCTCTAAAATGTTAATAACTATTTGAAAGATGTCACAGTAACTTGCTAGGATTTATCTAAAAAGTTATAATCTCATCGCAGAGATTGTACTAATTTTGACCCCTAGGCAAGCCATCGTCACTACGTGTTATGCATAAAACACTGAAAAACAGCCTCATTCACGCTTTTTGGCTTTAAATCATTGCCAACTATGACTGCATGATGAGTGCTGAGAACTGCACACATTTAAATCGTAATCGTTACGAGGGAAACCAACAAAATTTAACGTGTATACAGCATGTACTCGTATAAAACAATTGCAATCATTTCATTACCTACAAGACTATCTTGCTCTACTACCCTCAATAAACAATCTCTAGAACAATTGTAAGAATGAACAAGACATTCTTTTAATTCCCATGTTACCATAAAGTTGTAACAGTAAAGAGAAATTACTTAAAGTGTATCAAGCCCATTAGCAGCATGGCGTGCTTAAATTCTGTGGTTAAGGTTTCCGCGGCTATTACTTGTACAAAAGGACATAAAATACTTTTTGATTTGTGATTTCGTCTACTCTCACGTGGATTAAAAAGAAAAATCGCCATTAAATTAGTGACCCGTACATAAACACATGTTTCTAATAATAAGGTATAATCAAATACCTATTGTTTTAGAGAGTTTTTTTTTATATTAAGTAATTTAACTTGCCGTCATATTTGCATTGTCTATTAGTTATTCGGTTTTCGACCCGATATAAACATACATATCAACAATGCACTCGCAAAGATTTTTGCCAAAAGATTGCGCTCTACTTTCTTACTAAAGCTTCAAAGTACATAATTGTTATCATAACTATTTATTTAAGTAGTATCTAGTCACTAACGAGAAGTAGCCCAAATGAGAAGTAGCCCAAACGAGAAGTAGCCCAAATGAGAAGTAGCCCAAACGAGAAGTAGCCCAAATGAGAAGTAGCCATAATGAGAAGTAGTCCATTTGAGAGTCGGTTGCCAAAACGAGAATTAGCCCTAATGCGCCTAAACCCTAATTATCAGTACTCATATTATATGTATTAAACTTTGTACACTTTTGGCCCCAATATTTGACCAATTTTAAAACAGCCATAATGTTTGCAATCAAAACCGAATAAAGAAATAAACTTTATGAAAATTAACGATTCCTTTTAGTTAGCTTGTTAGTGTGGAAGTGTAAAGATTATATCCGTTGAACAGAGATGAGAGAGTGATAGATTGTATGTGTCAGCTGTCGGGAGATTGTCACGCGATAGTTGTCCAACGCATTAGTGGACGGCAAGTAAATTATAAAAAAGTTGGAAGTAATTACATAAAGATACACGTTTTTTCTCACTTTTTCGTTTTTTATCTGCTAGTTACGTTATTTGATGCAGGGAAGTGAATAAATTATCGCCGTCGTTTTAATTTCTCTTGTGGAATTTCGTATAATTATTTTTATTACGGAAAATTCGTTTATCAAAGAATCGAAACATGACGGCGGATTTTTTATAAATTATAAGTTTATACATATACTAGCGCCAAATTAAGGAAAGTATAGATTACTTTTTTCTAAACTTTGTTTTTTTTTTAACAATTTGTTCAAAATATATATATACTGAGTAGCACATAACTAGATTGAATAGTGTGTACATAGTCACATTTGTTTGAATTTATTACTATTTTTTATATTATTGTTTGTTTTTATTTTAGTTCTCTCTACTCTCTAAATTAAACCATCGTACTCACGTGACTCGAGACACAATAGAAAGACAATAGCAGCGCGACAGCCGGCTGTCGCTTGGTCTATGAAAGGTAAGTGAGCCAAATTACATGCTTTTCCGTTTGCATAATCTTCGCCGTTCGCAAAATTTTTGCATTACTGATTAAAATGTAAATGGTAAAGAAAGTGTGACCTTTAAATATATACGTGTATTATTATACAACCGTAGAACTGGCTCCAAACAACAGACCACACAAAAGCTGTATAATAATTAAATAAAAGGAAATGGAGTCTATTTTTACATAAATGACCAAAACCGTTTCGTTTCGACAAACAAAACGGGCAACAGATTTCTTTGCAGATAATTTTTTGCTTTAAATTCGTGGAAGCCAAGATTACATCCTAATATGGTGTTTTACATTACCGTAATTCTGTGTGTTCTCTTATTATTTTGACAATTTAATGCCATGTAATGAGGGAGATGCTATCTTTTTGCAGCTAAAAAAATTGCCCAAAAACAAATGAATATCAGGTTATATTTCATGGAAGTAGTCCGACTGCGCCAGATGGGTAGTCAGTTTTCAAGTCTTGTATGATTTTAAAACGGTTTTCACAACTTTCAAGGAAAATTTCGGTATTTTAAATGTTTAATTTTAAAAAGCCGCTAAAGCCTGTTATCCGCTTTTTCTTCATAACTTCTTAAACGAAATATTTTTTACAGAAAACTGTATATTTTTTTAAACCGTTAGAAGAAATAAACTTGTTTAAGCTATTTAGTCTTGATCTAGTATACCTAAATTTCGTTAAGAAATATTTTTTTGGTCTAGTATAAAATGTTGTATTTTAATTAAATTTAACACTGGAACCTAAAAAGCCTTACATTTATAAATCTACTCGTAAACGCATCACTTTTCAAACATAGCATAGCAATCATATTTTTCACATAGTGATGTATAAATTGACATTATCTAGGCTATCGAAATGGAGCTATAATTCCCCCAGTAACAAATTAATTACGACAGTATTACTTTACTTCCATATTACAGTCAACCCCATTCAGAACCAGCACAGCTCTACAAAGTATCTAATATCTCCTATAGCTATCGCATACCGTAAAAGCTTATAACTATAATAAAATAAAACAAGATAGTCGCTAATGAGTACCTTGTATTTATTTCAGAGAAAACCCACGCACACTGCCTCCGCCATGTAACTCATTCATATCCAGCCTCTACGAATCTAAGAAACCTATAAATAAAGCTGGATACAGACTATAAAGTGAGTATCGAGGGGTTTCGAGATATATATCAAGAAATATTTTATCTTACGTGAGACTAACCATATCTAAGTATTTTTATGACAGCCGTAAAAATATAAATCCTGTAACGGATATAAACATCTATGGGAATCTGCTACTTAAAGTATTGAGAAAAGGTATTATTAGAAAGGTATTTTCCTGAGGTATTTTTAATATCATAAAATCACAATTTATTACAGCATTAAAAACTGTATTTCGTCGATTTGTTACGCTTCATCTTAAAATATGTAATATTACTGGAATCAACAGTAAATAAATATATTTTAAAACGTCATTTCTCTCTCTAATTTGTATGACCCTTTAACACTGCCAGTTTGATAGTACCTACCGTCTTTCTTCCTACATAAGAATTTGTAAATGTTTCATAAAATATTCATTACTAGCTTTTGCCCGCGACTTCGCTCGCATTAGATAGAGACAAAAAGTAGCCTTTGTCACTCTCCACTTAAAAAATCACGTCAATCCGTTGCTCCGTTTTGCCGTGAAAGAGGAACAAGCAGACAGAAACACACACTATCCCATTTTATAATATTAGTATGGATTATGTATTTATTTTATCAGTTTCGTAAATGTTCAGCTTTTTTCATGTTCATAAATTTTTTTGAAGGTTTATTTATTTATTTACACTTTATGCACAATTGTACACAGGTTCCAGGTTCATATTTTTGACTGCAATCTAGCGGTCTCTTGATCGGAAATCCTTTAAAAACTATTGATATTGACTCATTCTACTTTTAAATTAGAATATTAAAATAAGCTTGCGCAATATCTATAATACCTATTCAAAATATTTACTAGACGTGTCTATAAATATTATGTTTTCACATACCGTAATAATACGGTATAAATTAATTAACATAATTGATGCATTAGTGTCCACTATAATTCTTACGAATGTGCAATTTTTACCCATGTTGATTTTCAAGTCAAACTAGGTTGTGTGTGAATGTCTTATTAATATATAAACAGAGATTTGAGACTACATTTTCTGCAACAATAGTGCCGATTGTGCCCTTGGTCACAAACTAGACTAGTTTTAAGTTAAATGCATCTTTCTCTTTCCATTTCTTAAAGAAAAGGCCAGAAGATACAATTTAGTTTAATCCTGTCAAATTAGACAGCGCCGGAAGAAAATTGACGTATATTTAGACGCCATGTTTTTAAAACGCGTCTAAATTATCTATGGAGTGTCTAAATTTGACAGGACTTAACCAATATTTTATCTTCTGTCCTTTTCCTAATTAAATGGAAAGAGAAAGATGCACTTGACTTAAATTTACGTTAGTTTGTGAACAAGAGAATCGGCACCAATGATAATTTATTTAGTAACTAGCTGTTTCTTGCGGTGTTGACCGCCAATTCCCATACAATTTTTCTTTCCCAAGTTTACTCCGATAGGAATTTAATTCCATGAATCACTTTTAGAGCATAATAAAAAACGAATGTGCAAATTTCATTAATATCTTGGAACGACTCACGCATGGTTATTTGATCCCAAACTAAGCAGAGCTTATACTTTGGTAACCAGACAACTGACATACATTCCTGATAAATTAATCTACCTTCAGTAGATTTAGTTGTGCGTTGAATAGAACAATTTCTTCAGCCCATAGCCTACAACAAAAATAAGATCCAGCCAATTTTCCAGTCTTCAACACCGTAAGGCAATTTGAATAGAACTAATACCCTAGCTTATTGTCAAGTCCCAACAAAGTCTAAGTCCTCATTCTATCAGCTTTACTATCAAACGATTAAACTGTCCACTAAACATTAAGTAGATTCTAACTCTTAGAATTATCACTTGCATTTTATCTTGATGTTCCTTCGCCAATATTCCATAGCAATGCAATAAATTAATTGTATAATGTAGGGGCATTATGTAGGATATCTGACTTCCAATTGCATAAGGTGGGCTGAAATCGATATCTGGGATTTATACTTTCAGAGCTTATAAATCAACAATCATAATTCGTGTGATAAAGAAGACCATGGCCTGATATAGGTGCCGATTCCCTTGTTCAAAAACTAAACTAAATTTAAGTTCACTGCATCTTTTTCTTTTCGTTTAATTTTGAAAAGGACACAAGATAAAATATTACTCCTGGTCCTGTCAAATTAAGACACTCCATAGATAATTTAGACGCGATTAAAAACATGGCTACTAAAAAGACTTCAATTTACTTCAGGCACTGGTTAATCTGACAGGACTAAACTAACTCTTTCTTATGGCATTAGCTGCCCCCCTTCCCCCTCATTTTCACTCGTATCTTTGCTTAATACGCCTTTAGCCTTCATTGACAAATGGGCTATCCAACACAAAACAAATATTCAAAATGGAGTAGTAGTTTTTGAAATGAGCACGTTTAACTAAACAAAGAAACTTTTCAGCTTTATAATAGTTGATTTATCGATAATTTAGTAGTTGTGTGGTGATAATAGTTGCTTAGTCGAAGCATTTCATGTCAAAGTTTGCGGAACCTGCCCGTTAAATGAATCTGCCTACAATGACCGTGACCGTAGCACCAAAACATACTTATCTCCAATTATCGTAATTAAAAAAGATTGTTCACTCAAACTCAATACTTTTTTTTTACAATAAAATTAATAACACAGAACCTTTTCACTTTTTTCGATAAGTAGCGTGTTTAATTCCATCATTTTCACGAGTTCGCGCCTCTCTTAATGGGAGCCTAGTCAATAATATGCAAGTTTATCTTATGAATCGGCGTATCGTCGAGACTTTCTCGAGACATCTGCCGAGGCTCCTGATTGAACACGCGATACCAAGCGTAAAATACTTAGAAATAATTTCACAATCATTCAACTAGCGTCTGCCTTTTTGTCCCGTCTATAAAACAGATAACATCTGCCTTGATAGCGAAGACACACGGTTAAATAATGTCACAGGAAATTCTTCATTTTAACCTCGCAGATTAAAGTATATTTAGTTTCATAATAATGAATGTTATTTTATTCACTTGTTATCTCAGTACCTGATTTTTAATCGATGAGTCATCTTTTTGGTATGCATACAAGGTCCAATTTGCGGCAATCACTTCTTTTGAATGCAATCAATCGATTCAATTGCTTTCAGAATTTTTACTCGCTTACGAAGTTGTTCACCTGACATGCCAAAGTAAACCTGCTTCACTTACTGTAGCCTAGTACTTCGTAAGCTTTAACGTGGTATCGTAAATCTGTGGCGCTTCGTCTCGCCAACGACCGACCTTCGCATCCAGATGGAAGTCACCGACAGACAGACTTTTTTCTCTTCGCACAATGTTATACACATAATTTATTACTTCAATGTATATTGAAATAGCAATTTATAATAAAACGACGGTCGAAACTGGTCTGTGCAGGGTGGTCGTGCAAATTTAAAGCTTGTACTTTTACTTATTTGAATGTGTTTTCTTACCAGGCGCCTTTGGCATCGGCAAAAAAATCTGCAAAAAAGAGCTAAAAAAGCGTCGCATTCTTTTGCTATACAGCTATAGAAATGAATAATAGCAGTATAAAAATGAACAATTTCCGAAGTAGAATCGACAGGTATACAGGTGGGGTCGAGCACACCACGATTCTCGAGATATCTAAGTTGTGCATCGGCCTTGAGAAAGCCGCCGCTTGCTGCCGCTCGCTCCGCGCTGACCTTTCCGCTCCTCTCCGCCCAGCGTGGTTATTTATTGCTATCGAACGCGTGATAAATCCGCAGCATCTGTGCCGTGTACATCCGTGTTGTCTTCGACGAAATGAGTAACGAATTGTTTCGCGGCGCTGCTTTGGTAGCGCTCGATGACAACCGGCGCGACACGCCGTCATAGCCACTCGTGATATTGATTTATCCTTATTGCTTGTTTTGATTTATCCTGTGTTAACACTCTGCTTGAAGTTATGTGAGGTGCGGAGTTTAAACAGAAATTAAAGTCTCTCAAAGTATCTCTCTTAGTGAATGCTTCATTTGCTAACGTATCGTATTCAAAGCCGTGGAAATATAAACAACGATTTCGTGAACGTTTAAACCGGCACTAAACCGATCTAAGTTTCTCCACATCTTTATTTACATTCGCCTTAGGTACTTAATTGGCAGGAACAGTTACAATTTATTATATCAATTTCGCCATACGGTACGTACCGTGTTGCAACATCTTGGCAACATAGTTGCCTTTTCCCGCTGGGCCTTAGACTTGTCCGAGCTTCTCAAGATCCACTATCAACTTTAAACTTTGTACCGCTCGTGGCAGCTCCGTCGTTTTATCAACAACAGAACCTTATTTATTGGGTCTCATATTGGCGGGCACATGATTTATTAGATGAACTTGAAAGACATGAAACAACGAACTTATGTAGTGTCTAAATATCTAGCGATGTAGGTATCTTGGTAATAAAATGCATTGGTCGTTTAGCGACCTCAGTTTGTGAAATGCGAAACCGCTTTGACTGGTTCAGTCACAGCGACAACGGCTCAGCGACTCAGTCCCTAGACAAGCCATAAGTCAACTGTTCTCTTTCACAGCATGCAATTTTATCAAACTTGAATAGGGAGAAACCGCTCATTACTGGTAGCCTACATAAGTTGCGAAGAAAAGAAATTGCCGGGACCTTGTTCAATAAGTTGGAGGAGAAATTACTCGTTCGGGGAGTCTGCAAGGTAAGCGAGTCACCGGTATGGTCTGTGAAAGTTATTACTTGTGCGATGGACAAGTGTTTGCGCCCGCGCCGGTTCGGTAACAGACCTAAACATTTAATTGAGTAACTTTTTGTGTGTGCACATGATATTATGAAAATGATTATTGAACTGATACGAAAAATGAAAGTGAAGGCCGCTTTGTAACTAGATAATGTCGACAGCTCGTCGTAGATGTATTGAACAAATATTTGACGAGGTTGCTAAATTGACCGTATGGTAATATAACTATCGCTAATACAAATGTTTAAGCAAAGTGGGAGAGGGGCACATTAAGAAAAAAGAATATTCTATAAAAACAAAGGCAAAAATAAACCACGTTCTAAGATCAATTTCTCGCATAATTCATCGTATTAGACAACGCGCCGGTATGTCTCCATTGTCTACCGGGCAGGTTCTCACGGACGACAAAACGCTGCGACAAAAAACATTCACAGCGTAATCACGAGTCCTTGACAATCACATTGACGGCGCCCGATGTAAACGCGATTGATTTTTTATGCGCAAGTAAAGGAATCCAATTTATTTATTTAACCACTTAAACAGTCAAGCAATGGACTTAAGTGTGCACTGACTCGTTCCGACAAATAGGTAAGTCGCAGTTATTATATTTTATGCTGCGACATGTCGCCTTTTTCTCTTAATAAATGGTTTTAGATTATTGTGACTCCTTATTTCGCTGTAAAACGTTTGATAGTTTTTATTATGTATTTCCTCATGGATGTGGACGTTAGTTTACGCATTTTACGTTACTTCAACGGAAGAAGTATAAATATTCGCCATTCAGCGATTACGCAATAAACAAAAAAAAAACATACGAGCTTAGATTATAATTTTTTTTTTCTAGTCGTAGGAAATTTATACAAGAACGTAAATAACCAAACTTGTTCATACAAAAGTAGTCTGTAAGTAATAAAAATAAGAACTATAATGAAAAGGGATACCCCGACAGTCGGCTGTCGGATGGCATTGCACTTAAATTTCAAATAACTCTAACACAACTGCTAAGGGACGTCAATTCGTCATTATTAAAAATCACGGATTCTTATCCCTTAACCGTTTCCGATAACATTATCAAAAAAACTATCACCTGGCATACTTAATGTAAGCGAAATGCGGTTCATGCTGATTTTTTAAGTACCTATTCGACACCTAATTCATTGACGTACTTTTATGAGGTGTCGAAAATCTCATAGATTTTGTATGGCAATGTTACCTTATGACGTCACAAGTTAGCAACTCAATTGACTAAGGCGATTCACACACGGCACCGCGCTCCGCCGCGGAGGGCGGTGAGGCGGATAACGACTAACGTACCTAACACACGTACACCGCTCGACCGCGCGGTCGAGCGGTGTACGTTTGTTCATCCTCCGCGGATGTGCGCGGTGCCGTGTGTGAATAGCTTCACTATTTATTTATTTTAAAGCAGTAGTATATTAAAAATGAACCAGTTAAGTGAGAATTTATAGAAATTGTTCTGTCCATATATATTGGTTAATGATGTAAAATATCCTATAGGTGTGATAACAGATTAAAATAAAAATGGCGGTCCACCCAAGTTGAATACAATCATTCATAAATAGACACAAATCAAATCAGCATTCATTCCTCGTCTATGAAGAACACGTACGTATGTTCCTTGAATAATTGAGAATGCAGTGAATTTTGTGTTCCATACACCGATAAAGACTCGCTCGCCAATACAATATCATTTGTATTCATTGAAAGTAACAATTGGGAACGCAGTCTTTATTTACGATCAGTCGCAAGTCGCAGTACTAGAATATACTAAAAAGATATAAATTTAGATGCAAACAGCACTAAAGTTAACGAAACTGGTAGTTTTGAAATGAAATTGTGACATTTTGCTAGTATTGTCTGAGACTCTATAGTTCTATCTCAATAACGTTATGTTCCCAATAAGTTATAGGTATAGAATCTGTTGTCTTTCTGAATAAAGATATATGAAGACTCTTATTGAAATTGTGATGTCTTTTATAAAAAATGGCTTTTATAAAAAATATATGAAGACTCTTATTGAAATTGTGATGGCTTTTAGTAAGAATAGACTGTTTTGAATTCGATTTTAAGCTTAATTAAACTAATCACATTTAAATGATACTGCCCGCAGTGTCAATGATATAAATAAGTCAATGCCTCAGTAATGACATAACTTTTTTTATCTTACACTATATCACTATATTCTTACATTATATACTTACACAATATTTAACTGTACTTAAGTTTAAGGATATATATTTCATCAGTTAACCAATAAAATTAAAACAAAGATAATAAGTGCACAAACTATTTTTTATGAAATAGTTTGTTTACTTATTATCTTTGTTAAAATTAAAGCAGTTTTCTGCGTTAAAAATACACGTTTAAATAGCGCCCGATGCGATTAAGTTAATTGAACACACAACGGCTTTAACTTTTATACATATCAATTACGACTTTGACGCTAAAAAGCACTGAAGTCATTCAATTTTATTTTATTTTATTGTATCCGCTCTGATTCTTCCCAGATTACTTTAAAGACACAGAGACTTTTGGAATAGCTTCACGTTCGTTGAGTAGCCAAGTCTTCAGTAGGCGCCACCGTAATTAGATTAAACGATTCTCTTGAATTACACGAAACATACTCAGACTATACAATAAAAGGAATAAAGGAATGACACAGGATGCCGTCTGAACGAGGGTTAGCTACCAATGAATGACAAGTCTGCTGACACTTAGAATTATGTTTTATTTTGTGGAAAAAGATTTTATGGCATAGTAGCTGCTAGGCTGCTACCCGTGTGTCCGTCTTTCGTATAAATAGTCCATAACACTTGGCGAGTGTAGGTTTTCAGTTTTTTTTTTTTGTAATCAAGCCATTATCTTTCAGAGATTTCATCTCACAAACAAGGAACTTCATAGTAAGTAAATATTATAAAACTTAACAAGCAATTGTAGTAAGGTAAACATTCGCAATCTCAAACAAACATTTTATCTATATCAAAAACATCACTTGTCGCTGTTATTTTTATAGTTTCAAACGATTTATCGGTGCAGTAAAACATGATTCTCATTTGTCAATTGAAAACTTAAATAAACTTAAAACGAATCGCAATCAAATAATTTTCTTGAAAAATTTTCCCTTCCACTACAATACACAAAGATTACCAATCAAGCGCATTGTCCCTATCCTCTAAACACACTAATACAAATTAATGCCATCTAATTACAAGATGCACAAGTTCTGTTTCACATGGATATCACTCACATTAATAAACAATGCCTAGTGAGATTTTCTTTGTGTGCACGTCATAACTGTGCTATAGGAAGTACAATTGTGTTAAGTCCCGTTAACTATTGCAGGCTATATTCAGAACACATTCATGCGTATTCCAATACACGTTTTGCGAGAAACTAATATCTACCTAAGTGGCGTGTTCCTGCCAGCGATTTGATACACACGTCCAGGTGTTGACCGTGCGTAACGTTTTTATCATTGACTGCCTGGTTTTTACAAGCGACAATGGAAATATCCTAGGTTAATAAGTAACTGAAGAAAATACTAAAAGTTGTGTCAGAATGGCTACATTTTTTTTTTAAATAGTAGTTTTGTTTCTTACAAGAATTAACTGAAATGTAAATTTGATTTGACTCAAGATATAAATAAATATATTATTTTGATTCTATTCTTTTCTAATTTGCAGTATTTAAAAGCCTTACGCAGTTTGCAATGTATTTGTAGTTAACATACTCAATAATCTCTTCCTTAATGAATGTAAATTAAATAATCAGCTTAAGCTACTTATCCGAAACTATGAAAACTGTACATTTATTGAAACAAACAAAATAACGAATGTTGCACAACAAATACTTCATCAGATAAATGTTATCCAGTATAAGAACAAATTTCTCTCTTATAACAACCATGACTTTAAAAAGGGTATTGACATTCGGAAAACATTGCCTCATTTCGAAAAAGGTTGTGATAGAGGAAAACCAAAGAAAGGGACAATAACCTATTATTTTCCATTAAGTGATAAAACCTCACGGGTAAACTGTATTGAGCACGAAATAACTTATAATTCCAATGTAGAACCAAAAAAAGGCACAATACCTTATTATTTTAAATTCATCAAAAGAACCTCGCAGATAGACTCAAATAAATCTGCAGAGGCAAAAAGTCATCTTTTTCGTAACTAAGTATGAATTTTCAGTGTTTCACCAAAACATTGCTGGAGCACTAAATAAAATACAAGATTTAGAGGTAGCTTTAAGTATGTTACATGATCTAAATGAAAATGTGATAGTGGTATGTTTAAGTGAACATTTCATAAAAAAACATGAAGAAAAATATTTGAATTTAAATAACTTTTATCTTGGAGCAATATATTCCAGACTAGAAAGACGTGGAGGCACGTGTATCTTGTGTAGGAAAGGTTTCGAATGTGTGGAGTTGGATGTCGTAAAAGAATTTGCTGTAGACAAACATTTCGAAATATGTGGTGTTGTAATAAATCAACTTAAGCTAATTATAATTTGTATATATAGGATACCAAACTCTGACATTACTATTTTCTTTGATCAATTTACGAAAATTATGATAAAACTTCAACATAAAACTTATAATATAGTAATCTGTGGCGATTTTAACATAGATTTATTATTATCTGACAAAAATAGTACCACATTCAAAGAATTGATGCTTAATTATGGACTTAAATATCACATACGTGAACCAACTAGGCTTAACAAATGCATAGATAACATTATCAGCAATATTCATAGTGCCATTGGCAAGACACATCACTTGTACCTGTCTGATCATAACACAGCTCAATTAGTCAAAATTGAACAGGAAACCTCAAACAGATTAGAAATTGAGTACTGTTTCATGACTATAAATAATTTAAATAAGGAGAACATCACAAAATTCGTAGATTGCATAAGTTGCCTAAGTTTTAGTGAAGTCTACGGCATAACTAATACTAATAAAGCTTTTGACGAGTTTCATGATTTATTGACGTTATTTTATAAACTATGCTTCCCTAGAATTAGAGTAAAAATTAAACACAAAAGTAGCAATCCTAAATGGATTACAAAAGGCATAAAGAAATGTTGTAATACTAAGCGGTCACTGAGGTACAAGTATTACATGAATAAAAATATTGAGAACAAGAGTAAGTACAAAGCGTATTCTAAATTATTAAGGAAGTGCATGAATAATCTGCAGTTATTGTGTAATGAAAGACACATTACTTTTTCCAATAATAAAATTAAGGCCACGTGGGATGTTGTGAAACGCAACACTGGTAACGAACCGTTCAAGGAATACATCAGTAAAATTATTGATGGCACTAATACGTTAACATCAGGATTTGACATTGCAAATAAGTTTAATAATCACTTTGTTGACATTTCTAATAATAATGATAATAACACTATTCTTCAGAATAATATAACTGACATACATTCAATAGCAACAAATCATACAAGTATATTTATAGAACCGACTAACCACTCTGAAATATATCAGACTATAATGTCTTTGAAAAACACGAAATCGGCTGGGTATGATAACATTACTACAGAACTCGTTAAAAAAATAGCCAATCATATATCATCACCTTTGGCTCACATTGTCAATTTATCCTTCGAGGAGGGCCGCTTTCCTGATAGGCTAAAGCTGTCTTTGATAAAGCCGTTGTACAAAAAAGGGTCAAAATCAGACGTTGACAATTACCGACCAATCGCTCTCACTCCTATTATCTCAAAAATTTTTGAAAAAATTATGTATAGGCGAGTAAATAAATTTCTGACTAAACACAACATTCTTGTTGACCAGCAATATGGGTTTAGACATAATAAATCGACGACTTTAGCAATATTTACATTAGTGAAAAAACTGCTGACGAATATTAATAATAAAATACCCTCTTGTGCATTGCTTTTAGACTTAAGTAAAGCGTTTGATCGTGTTGATCATGTGCGGCTTCTAGATAAACTTGAAAGATACGGTATCAGAGGTCCAGCGAAAGAATGGTTTCATTTTTATCTAACTGACAGAAAACAAATCACGAGGATAACAAAATTAAACAAATTAAATAACACATTAGAAGAATTTGACTCTGATGAACGAGTTAATTCCTGTGGTGTACCACAAGGTAGTGTCTTGGGCCCATTATTGTTCCTCCTTTACATAAATGATTTGCCTCAGTCAATAAAACATCAGTGTGTATTGTTCGCTGATGACACCACAATTATTATCACAAGTAAACAATTGCAAAATATTGACATTGAAATTGAGAAAACTTTAATTGACATTCAACTATGGTTAAATAAAAATAAACTAAAAATTAATATTTCTAAAACCAATTTACTTCATTGCAAAACATTTAAAAGTAAACCTATACGCCTAAATGTAGCACTTAATAATAATAATATTGAACAGGTCCATAATGCAAAATTTCTGGGCGTAACACTTGATGAACATTTTACTTGGAAGAATCACATCGAAATACTATCAAAAAGAATTAATCAATTTGTATATGCCTTAAAGAGAATTAGAATGATTACACCTCTGCATACCACCATAATGGTGTATCACGCATATATCTGCTCAGTAATACGATACGGCATAGTTGTGTGGGGAAACTCATCCGAAATTGCGAAGATCTTCATCGCCCAAAAAAAGTGTATTCGGGCAATATTCAAAATGCAGTGGTCTGACTCATGTAGATCTATATTTAAGTCGCACAATCTATTGACGGTCCCGTGCATTTATATTTACGAAGTCGCCAGGTTTGTGAGATCCAATCTTGAACTATTTAAACGGAGAGATAACAGAAATAAAAGGAAACCTACACACCTAGATTTTGAAATGCCCGTTCCAAAGTTAGAACTTTTTCGACGGAGTTGCGTTTATATGGCTCCCCTAATTTACAATGCTTTGCCGAAGTCAGTTACTCAACTACCCTTCAATAAGTTTTGTGTAGCGTTGCGGAAGTGGTTGTTGCAAGAGTGTTTTTATTCTATGGATGAATTCTTTCAAAAGTGTCCCTGTAAATTTTATACACTAAAGAACCGATACATCTAACTGACTATAGTGACCTAGTTTTAAAACTTGTACTATTGCATGCTATATAATGGCCAAATGTGTGTGACTAATATTTTTAAATATAAGACCTTTTGTACCTACCATATTTGATGCAATAAATGAATTATTATTATTATTATTATTATTAGTTTTAAATCAATAAAGAAGAAAAACGACACTTATCACGTACTGTGGCTTAGCTAGTTTTCGTCTCTTTCTCATCATCATAGTTTAACAGGAATGGAGAGAAACATTGTTTAGCTAAAGCACTTACTACGCAACGATCACAGCCTAAACTGTTTGAAACAAGATCAGCTTCAACGAATTTAACCAGAAGTTTACCTTCAAACACTGAACATGAAACCAAACAATCTACATATCCCATTTCATAAATTTCGCGAGCTACCATTGTACATTTACATTCAAGCAGTAGGCTGCACTATTAGTTATTTGTGTCACCAGCTCCGGGACACGATAATATGTGATAACTTCGCCAACTCCATACAATAGCGATATTGTCATACAAATGATTTGAATTACTTGCCTCTGAGCCCATGTGTTTAAAGCCTTTGCATGCAAATCCAGGAGTTCAATTGGTGCTTGATAAAATGATGAGTCTATTTAAAATTTTATGCTAGCTTCTTCTTCTAGCTTACGTCTGCAGTATTCATTAAACGATTTTATGACATTTATTTTGCAAATTGGTTAAAAATCGTCAGTGTTTTGATTAATTTAAGCGAACGAATAGCCGGTGTTTCCTAGCCGAGTACCGAGAAGAAACATTCAAATCAAAGTCAGACGACAGTTTCTGTTCAGATCCATACTGTGTTAGTCAAATCATGCGAGGATTTCGGTTAAGGTGCTCTCTTGATGAGAGAAGCACACAATTTAAGCACAGAGACCTTTTATCACCTCCTGACAACCATCCACGTAACATTAAACACGAATAAGAAAAAATGGTTATGAATTTGAGAAAATCCACCTTCCTAACGGAGTTACTAAAATTATAGCCCATTGTCTCAAATGCCTACGCAACGTAACACAGTTAAGAGCAACACACGACTATGTAAATCAATTTGTAAAGAAAATATTCACAGGGAAACGCACGGATCACTTCCGAATGCAATTTCCAGAGGAACTCGACAAAAAATATAATCGCTCGTAATATAACAATTTCGCTCAAAAAAAAAGATAATAACGCATCGAACATACTAGAACAAGACCCTATTCAAACAAAGTTACTAGTTATAAAATTATGCGCCGTGACTAGCGAAGAGATTCGTTTATTTTCTTTGGGCTACAAGATTAATGCATTTAATTATTAGCTCAGAATCTTCAGCGGCATACAATTCAATTTGCATTAAAATCTGATTTTCTTACACGTCATCGCGATCGCTTTAGTTTATGCGCAGCGCTTTCTATAATAATAATTAATGCAGCAGTTCTCTTTAGCTGTCACGATACACTTGACTACAATGTCTATTGACAACATAACTCGAGTATCAATTACGTATTGAATGGCTTTTGCGATTACGATCTCAGCTATTGAACTGTGTTCTAACGCTGAGGTTGGGCCTGCGTTCAAAAACATAAACGTATAATCATTTATCGTTACTTTATTTTCATTTGGAGCTCTTTAATTGATTTTTGTTAGCAATTTACTATGAGTTGGAACTGGAGTTGTCATCAGTGTTATGAAACGTAAATTCTTGGCTGTTACCGAGTGTTATATAAACGAACTACATTCCTTTATTTCCTGTTTAGCCTTTCTGTTTACTTGTCTTAAGGTCTATGTCTCTTGGTTGAATTCGAATACAGCTTTCACCAACACCTGAAAGCGTTGAATAAATATTTTGTCATTATTCAAATTAAAAATCTGTCAGCAATGAAATTCTACCTCTTCCGTGTGGACTGAATTTCATCCAAATTTGTTTGTTTGTTTGTTACAGCTATTGAATAACCGAAATACTGTCAAACTTTCGTATTGAAACATGAGTACGAGAATGGTGAATCAATGTAATATTTTGGTGCAGTGGTTCTTGAGTTAGGCTTTTCGAAAACAATAACACCACCCCAGAAACAAACCCAAGCGCTGTCTACAATTCTTACGTAGGTACTAATTAAGTTTCTTGAACATCAACCTAGACTGTAGCTCCACAAATATGCGCTTCACTTTACATTCCCACATGTCAGTGAGTGACAATGGGATGGCGAGGTCACTCACCTCAATTGTACTGGTACTCAACTATCTAAAACTGTGACGTCGCATAATTAGAACCGATTGTGCTCGACGATATACACTCTTCTACACTCAACGTATGTTCGTCAGATCACGTGACAACAAATTGACAACTTAACATTTCTATAGTATTATGCATTATGTTAATTGAACCATTATTACCTAGTGACAATAAGCTCACATGCTTTTTGTTGGAATGACAAATTGTGTATTATTTCATTTTGTTGAAGTTTTGTTTACTTGCTAATTGATTTAATGGGTTATTGTTTCTGTGTAAGGTGTTTTTAATTGATTATATATAGGGACTTGGTCTCCTAAGTTATACAATGAACATTGAGACGGTGCTTGTTCGCGGGCAAACAATAGATGACCCGACAGACGCCGGAGCTTAGTGTTGGACTTTCTGTGGTACATTTCACGGGTTCGGTCGCCGCTTTAAACAAATGGCCGTTCTATGGCCTCTCTGGAGCTACAATCCGAGTCTAGATTGGTGGGAAATATACAAGACTAGTCTTTGCCCGCGTGAATGTTAAAACTTTCATTCCCTTAGGGTTGGATTTTCCACAAAGACTACGAAAGCCACTTCGTACTTCACAAAGAATATACTTTCCAACTTTCATATCTCTAGGAATGAGTTGACTGTGCGTTGATATATCAACAATCAGTCAGTCAGTCAATTGAAAAATGTAACTTTAAATATTAAAATATTATGAAACAAAAGAAATTGATTTCTAACTTAATAATAAAATTTCTAACTCTGATCCGGCCATTACTTGCGTTTACACGACGACAACATTTAAAGTTTTATCGGGTATATTAAATCATGATCTTAAGACTTTGTCATTACTTATTTTAACGACCGAGTAAAACAAAACTGGGGGTTTGCTAAATAATAACCCCAATTTACGACTAGTAGTCTCAACAAGTTTGGTATCGGTCACTAGTCTCCATATTTAGAGGCCTTGAGATCCCTTGCCTTGGTATTATAATATAAATCGATGTGTGGTACTTAGACGCCTTCTACTATTAATATATTCACAATCCTAATCATATTAAAAGCGGTCAGTGTTTTAAATTTGAAGTAACGCAACATTCCGACTGAACGCCAATATCGGAATGTTGGCAACCAGGGCGTGTCGTGTACACACATAGGTATCTACTATTTACAAAACACTAGATTTGTAAACATCTGGATCACATAAATTAAGTTGTCATTTAATTCTATATCTATCTTGTTTCATAGTTTATGGCAATTCAGTGGCCGGTACAGCGAGAATTGATTAAAGTGTCACTGGCACTTGAGATTCGCACGGTTGGTTTGTGAAAAAAAAACTGTTGAATTTAGAATGTTCGAATTATAAGTTTAAGTTAACATTTTATATCACATTAATTTAAGTTTTCTATCAAGATTTAAAAAAAAACAACATGCAACGGCTTATGAATTTTAAAAATCTGCCGAATAGGATTGTTGAAATGACCAAAATACAATCCCAACGTTCCATATAAACAGAAAAAAATATTATTTATTATTTTAATTACAACGGTTATACTACCAATTAAAGTAACTCAACAAAACTATTAAAATTATAACAAAATTAAAATTATAAACGACATTTACGTCAATGACATAAACATTTTTTTTTATTCTATTTATATCAAAAGAGTAAACATTTGTGATATAAATAGAATAACAAATTAAAACGTTTATTTTATTCATTATTCAGACAGGTGCATGCGTAAACAGCGTTACTAATGCATGTAAATAATACTCTAATCTGTTCATCAGTGTTGTTGAACGATAGTTTGAATGAGTGAACGATTTTCCGGAGGCTGACCACGTTCATTCACTCTCGTCGTCGCGCGCCGTGACGTTTCCACCCTGTTATTAGCTTTAACACGTGTTTCAGTGGGTTTAATATTTCGAGTGTGACGTTAACGGCCTGTTCTGGTTTTAAATTATGAGCTGTTGAAAGATTAATGTGTTGATTTGTTCAGCGAACACGACAGGTGCTAATCTGATATTTGGTTTTCGTTTGTTTCATAATGGAATGTTTTTTTTTTGTTTTCGCATATATTATGAGACTGATAAAGAATATACCTACATATCACTGATTTAAATTGTGCAAGAGTGTGCAGGTAACATGCGTATTGCGTACCATTATAACATTTTCCAATCAGAAGTTATTATTGTTTGCTCACTACAAGTTATTTTTCTACTTGTATGCTAGTTACTGGTATGTATATTCTTAACCTTATAATAAGATAGAACCTATATTTAATGACAAATTTTAATGTCTTTAATATTTAAAGGAACTCATATTAGTGTAATAGCCGAAACCTTAAAGCTTATGATATCATCCAGCTTCCGCCCTGTTTTAGGAAGCTTGAGCGATATAGTACACAACCTTCCTTTTACGCAATCCTTGTCCTAAAATAGCCCAGATTCAGTCTGGTTCTTTATAAATATCAGTCCGTCTACAGACCCCGGAAAACGTCATTAAGCTTAGAAAAAATTTAATAGTATCTATAACAGCCTATCAAGGAGTACACTGAACCCTTCATCCTAAGGGCTAACTTCTTATAAGACCACAAACTGGACAACCAAGTGGTTTGTGGTTAATTTAGCAAAAAGGTAACCTTACGTGACAGGTTGTCGACCTGTTATGAAACCGCATTTATTAATGTAAATATTATATTGTAAAATATAATTTATTAATAGATAAATGTTAATATGAAATATCAATAACTAGAGATTTCTTCGCATAAACTAATTAAGTTACTTAATGAGTAACCAGAGAGAAGTGAATTTACTTGGATGGTTTTCTAAAACATGGCGATATTATGAGGCACAACATCAATATAAATACAAAAGGTAAGTTTTAATAAGTTCTCTTTTCTTGAAAACTCAATATTATCGATCATTACGTACAAGTTTTACCCAGGGATATGGTAACAAAGAAATACCAGCTCCATACATTTTGTCTATCTAAGTGAACATAAAAATAATATTTTTTCGCAATTTCCGTCGTATTCCTAATTACATCACGAAACCGTCTGGGCCGCAGTCTACCCGACGGCTGTTTAAAATATAATAAATTACCTCTAAAAGTATTATGAATAATTCATGAACATCTAACCATTTAGGAATATTAACATGAGTATTAACTAAACATTAAACATTTTCAAACTTAAATATTTTTTTTAAACTTATTCAATACGAGCTCGTCTATTCGACAGTTATCTTAATACGATCTAATATATTTTTAATACTTATACACTGAATGCTTTAATACTGTATTATGTAAATGTTACGGTTCACACCTGGTAATGGAAACGTGTCACTTTAAATTTATAACTTTACTAGCTGTCCCCCGCGGTTTCACCCGCGTTACATCAGATTTTTGGTAACTAAAAAAGAAGATAAAAGGTATTCTATGTCCGTCCCCTGGTCCTAAGCTACCTCCCCACCAATTTTCAGCCAAATCGGTTCTGCCGTTTTTGAGTTATAAAATGTGTAACTAACACTACTTTCTTTTATAAATGTTTATATAGATTTGAATGGCAACAGCTATGAACATTTACAGGTATCTTAAACAGACGAAGCCGACAGAAATTGCATTACATTTTGCACAAATATTCTTAAACGTCGATGTGCAATGAAAAACGAATTTAAATAATTGAAAGAATAAAGTCTAAGTCGCGTTCTCAAAAAATATAATTTAGCCATATGAAGAATTTATGAAAAATGTGTTTGAGGAATGAAATTATTGTAAAATTCAAAAATGTCCAAGATTTTTCAATTTTAAGTGGTTGTTGCCACCTCTTAAAATGGAACTTATAATAATCATCGTCAAGCGTAACAAGGGATTGAAAAGGCTGACCGTGAGCGAGCTTACTTACGCTTTATGTGAACATGACCTTAAATGCTCATCAATATGCTTACCTAACCTAATCTTCTACAATGAAATTCATACTTTAAATTCGGTAGCTATCTCCAATACAATCTGCAGATAGCAACAATAGGAGATTTAATACCAGTCGCATTATGTAAATGGGACCATTCACAACAGATAATGGAAGTTAAATACGATATGAATAAATGCAAGCGTATCGAACTATCGGTACTTAATGCCTTGCCCATATATTGGTCGAGTGAATTGTCTAGTACAACGACTGTATAGTTTAGCAGAGGGTTTAGCAGAATAAACATAATGTTTTTTTTTATATTTGTGTACATTCTCATTACTTTATGTTCCGGGGCCGCGGTAACTATTACAACTATTCCGCAACCCCAGCAGGCCCTAGAAGGCCCCGTCACGTGTAGGCTGCTCTTAGATTTTTTTGTTTTGTCCATATAAGAGCATGATACTTATTCTTAATTAGAAAATTAAGTAGAATAATAATAATTTAGTATTCTTTTTCGATTATTATCGGGAACATCGGGAATCGGGACAATTGAGCTAGCATGGCCGAGGAAGACTGGGATATGCTGACGGGGTTGGCCAAAGAAAGCAATACTCAGTCATCAGCCGGAATACATTGGGGAAGACATTTGAATTTGCAGCAGTGCGACAATACAGGTTTATTTAAATCACCCACAAATCCTGACATTAGCTATAACCACTGATATACTAATATGAAGGTCTGCCTAACGTTCTACAAGTGATGGTACCTGTCTTCGGTATAGTATGATGTAGAAGTATATGGTACAACTACACTGAAAATGAATACCATAATTTTATTATAATGTAGTTTCTATCAGCGAATTATTTTTGCAATCGTAGCAACTTCTAGAGATACCTCCCACAAACAAACAGCCTTTAATTCTTTATGTTATTAGTGTAAATATCCCTTCGATACCACTTATAAAGTCGGTGTATGAGAGATCAAAGAATTCCTTTCTAATTTAAGGTTTTACTCTACCGCGCGCATTCTAAACTACATACTAATTGAATATAAACGAGCCCTAAGACCTTGACGGCGGGATATTGCAACAGATTTTTTTATCAATAAGCAGGGAATTACTAAGCGATCTATTAAAACCAGTTTAAGTAGCTGCTTCGTTACTCGATCGGAATCAATTGCAGAAACTAAATATAGACTGGAATAGTTTTATTTTTACGTGCAGTTTACTGATGTAGAGAGTACTAAACTAGTTAATGAAATAGAATAATCTAAATAACTAGTCGACGCCACCCATTTTGTAATGTAAGTAAATCTTAGAGGCAACTTACTTTAAAAAAATGCATTTAATTAGTGAAACAATCCTCAAAATACCTCAAAAATAAACCACTTTAACGCTGATTTATCGTTGCGATGATATTGTGCAAGCAGAATTAGATCTCGAAGGAGTGTTTTTGGCGCAAATAGGTTGGTGTCTTCAAGCCCAAGGGACAATATGCGAGTCTCAAAGACTATAAATGATACAGTATATCAGCAAGTTCTTCCACCAGCCTAAAATTCAGACAACTTGTCAACAAATAGTACCAAAATCATTCAGTAACAGGAACTGCGTAACCCAACGTTTCACTAAACAAAAGCTTTCCTCAAGTAAGTTTTACATCTAATCCAACGGTTAGTTCGTTGTTGGTAAACAATGACTGTGTCAAATGCTTTCTTAGTTTCGCCACAGCCTATCAAAATCACTGTAAATACCCGTACGACCATTGATTGTTTGCTAAAATATGCGGTTAGCGAACTGGCTAAGATACTAAGGTGTATTGTTGCTCATTAGTCTGGAGAAAGCAAGTTGAAGACTTTACGACCCTAGGTGCTAAGATTCTCACGCTTCGTTGGTCGTAGATAAATTATATTATTATTTTGGTGCTTTTCAATAGAAACAACATATACGATTCAATCAAGTACAAGTTTCGACCAAATATTGGAAAAGCATAAGATTTACTCCAAACTAGTATTATAAATGCGAAAACTAGTATTAAATAATACTAGTTTTCGCATTTATATCTGTTTGTCACAGGCTATATCAGGCTTTCACCACTCCTCCAAAGATCAATTTTGATAACATTTGGTACAAAATAAACCCTATGAAAGGACATGGTTACTTTTTCTTGACATCGACTTCATATACATCTGCAATAACCGATATCCTCCACGGACGAAGTCGCGGGCAAAAAGCACAACATATAAGATATAACCTTTGCTAGTACCTTCTTACTTAACTCCTCGTGTTCAAACTAACGCCGTATAACATAAACTTCAACCACAAAACATACAAAATTACAAGCCTAGCTTAGTGGGGAACTTAAACAGCGATTACAATGTTTCACATCTGTAACTTTTCTACCTTCGTAGTCATGGTTTACGTTTACAGTTAACAGCGGTTTGACGGTTCACTTAAATTAATTTTTAACGGCAGTATAACTTAAACCCGCACGTTATGGCATTTTAGGCTATATTGCGGTTAAACCCAAACAGTACTTGTATTTGTTACTGACTTGTTGCTCGAACTTTCAACGTGGAAATTAAATGGTGTTGTTTGAAAGCTGTAGCATTTAGAACTTGAAACTGTAAACCGGAGTTATTAACAAATTGACCTCAGTAGAAAGTTAGAATGCTTGCGATAGTTTTCTTTCTTTTATAATTCAGTTACGATAACGCTATATAATTATATATCAATATTTATAACATTGTTTCTAATTATTAATAGATCATTATGTTGTTAAATTTTGTGCCGTAATAATTTAAAATACTGTCCCACGCGGTTTCACCCTCATTAAATCAGATTTTTGGTTACTAAAAAAAGAAGATAAAAAGTAGTCTATGTCCGTCCCCTGGTCCTAAACTACCTCCCCACCAATTTTCAGCCAAATCGATTCTGCTGTTCTTGAGTTTTAAAATGTGTAACTCACGACTTTCTTTTATATAGGTATATAGATTAATAAAAAACGCTATTCAAAATTAATTTTACATTATACTCTTTTTTAATTTTTATCTTAAATATTACGACATATGTGATAACCTAGACTTTAATAAAACCTAGCCGGTACTAGAGGCCATTACGTTAAAAAAATAAACATCTAATTTTCTTAGTTTTACTGCATTCAATAAAATTGTACAAACAGACCCAATATCAATTAAATAATAAAAAGTAATTGAATTTGTAATAAAAACACAAGTTCTTCGTATACCTAGTTATTTTATCACAACACTTGTACTGTAATTAATTTTATTGCGTAATCCTGTATAGTGTATATCTTCAGTGAAAATCTAATTACGGTTAATTATAATTTAAATTAAAACTGTAATAAAACTTTTGATTTAAAAAGTTATGTGTAATAATTTTAAATAATTTTAAAAGTTAAGCATTTGAAAGTAGTTTTGCTTTTTGCTTTTTTAAAGCGTTTTTTTATGCTCAAATCAGTAATGTTTATGATTTAGGCTATTTAATCACTGACGGAAAAAATCAGCGTAATTATCCAATTTTTTTTAGGCGAGAAGAATTTTCAGGTAACATGCCACATAGTACATAAGTCATTTCAGGAAAAACTTCGTGAATGAACTTTTTTCAGGAAGAGAATACTAATTATTTTTTACTAATTTAAAATTTAAACAAATAATAATAATAACGATTGTGATAAGACTTATTAGGTACTAGGTGCCCCAGCGATTTTGCCTGCGTAGTTCCAGTTCCATTGAAATACCTATTTGGGATAAAAATTCTATTCTATGTTCTTTTTCAGACTATGAACTACTTCTGTACCAAATTTTATTCAAATCGGTTCAGTAGTTTTGGCGTAAGCGAGACAGACAGAGTTACATTCGCATTTATAGTATTAGTATATGTCACAACGAATACCTCATAACACAAATAAATACCTACCGATAGTACACGAGATTTGTCACTGTAGTGCTTACTACACCTGCGCGAAAGATATTTATTTAATCCTTTTTTGTTTATAACATTTCCTGCGCCCCCAGCTGTGGGAAATTTCTACACAGACTTAATAATATTATCCGCTTCATTGCGGATGATTCGCTCTGGCAAAACACCTATTTACACCTCTGTACCATGGGTTCTCGTAAAAACGGAACAATGCCCTCCCTTATTTGTTTTCAATAGACATTTTATGTAGTGTGAGATCGTTAAATGGAACTGCGCCAGTTTTCTTGTTTAGTAATTAAATGATAATAATGGTACTTTGAGCTGTTTAATAACCGTAAAAAAAATCCACTACATCCACATTTCATTCTCTAAACAATTGTTAAAATACTCGTAAAGTTCTCTCCAGAACAAATAGTGCTGTACAGTTGACGTACACAGCAGGACACAGATAAATAATACAAATACTACCAAAAGACCACCAGCAGCAGTAGAATATTTATCGAATAACAAACGCCACTCGTGTTCCATCATTCAAAATAGAATCGAGTTTTAATCGAGAACTATTATTTATATGAAGCGATTAAAGCGGATCTACGTGGGTTTGTGATTAACCGAGCGGCGAAAAGCCCGAGCGCTCGCGGGTTGCGGGCGACAACTCGCCGCTTCCTCATTGCTCTGCCGGCGGTTATTGCGCCTGCACAGCGAGCCGCGCAATCGTCAAGTTCATTTCTCAGGGTTGTCTGTATTTTGTTCGAAATTGAATGCTTGAGTAATCAATCGTCCATACAAATGCGGTAGTTCATTCACTGAGTTCAAGAAATGAATTGATGGGTAGTTTAAACTGTAACTTTAAGATGTAATTCGTGCTGGTTTCATGCACAGTGTTTCGACCACACAGAGTCTTAAGTAAAATTTCGAAACATTTTTTTTTAATTTTGATGGGTATCTCGGTTTTGCTAGGTATAAAATGTATGTGTGTTTCTCACAAGTTATTATTTTTTTTGTAATACATTGACACCTACGAAGACTTAAACAAAAATGGCTGAAAACTGCACAAACTTGTTCTTGAGCAATTAACGACTGCCAGCAATTTTCTTGTACAAAACAACAATAGTTTTAATTTCCTAAAATGGTGAATTCTCCGTTAGACGACAGGTCAATTTCGTACGTGGAAAACGAACGATTGTTCAAATTAAATATTTGATTACAGTTAACTTTACAGTAGATTAGAGGTCAATAACACTTAGTAACGGTGTAGTTTGTTAAGGTGCATTATACGGTGCGAAATGGACACATTTTAGAGCAAACTGAAGGGAGTTGTGGAAATACATCGTGCTTGCACTGTGATTTGCATATGTGTACGAAAAACACAGTAAAGTTTGTTGGCAGAAGTTTCAAAGTCGACAAACATCGCTCACAGATACTAATAACAACTTAATATAATATCGTGGTTTTTTTTGACAGTTATCGTCTTAATTTACCAAAAAAGTCGTCGTCGTAATTTGTTTACGTAGAGGTCCACTAAGATGCAATTTCTGAAAATTTAAACCATAACGAAATAAAATACGAGATGAAAATTTTTATTTAAATGGACAGACAGTACTGCTACAAACAGTTAGTATTTCATTATAAATCACATACTAAATCAACATTAAGAACTAAAATTTTCATACTGGTAAACCTACTAAGCCTATTAAATAATCATTTATTATTAACTGTCATCTATTTAATGTTTTAATCAACGTGTTATTAATTTAAGTAGCGTGCATTACGGCGCAGAATCACATATTACCGTTACTATTACCTCACATTAGTAGGTTGTAAAGCCGATGTATTAAATTAAATAACTAGGTATGTTTAGATTATTATTTCTACATTAACTACATTTTATTTTATCTTCTAACCCAAGCCGTGGATGGGAGGACTTTTTTAAAACAGTAAAGGTACGGATTTACTACAAAATCATAAAAAACTGTCAGGCGTCTATTTAACTCCATTTAAAAATGGTTATTCGCCCTCAATGTTATGGTATCCCTAAAAATGTAGAATTATATCTCTGATATGTTCCACTGATCTTGCAGTTATACATTAGTAGTTAAATGAATGGTTCTAACTGAATAATTAATAATTTTTTTTTCTGCCCAAAAAAGAATTTTGAAAAGACATTTGCAAATATAAAAATGATTCTAGTCATTAACTTAAAAGTTCATCCATCCTTTCGTTTACCATTACAATATAATTAGAGACATATTTCATGGAGTTACCTGCATACCAAATTTTATAAGAGTTTAATTTTCTAAGGAGTGCAAAATTAATACATAATTCAAACTTTGACACTTTGATTACAAAATATATTAATTACTCGATCTGGTTGTAGATCGTTCATATTGATAACTTTAATACAGTTTGTAATTATTTGAATATCACGATTAGTCAGTGTATGTATAAATTAGCATTATGTAAGTCACTTTCACTGGTAACACTATTCTTCTATTTGCCCATTCCAATTAGCATCAAAAAAGTAGCACTAGGTATTCTATTTTCAAAACTCGGCCTCTTACGTCAGTCTTCGTCAATAGTCGGCCAATAAGCCTCGCTGATTGGTCAATCTGTCTTGTGTTTAGTTACGTGTGAAATATTTTTATGATTTCATGGTTTCAGAGCGTTACATATTTTTTATAACTTGCGTGTTATCGAAAACGGGGTCGCAGTTTTACTGGAGAAATTATTGTATTGTCTTTACATTTGCTATACTTTCGATGGTTTAGTGTTACATTTCTCTTTTATTGCGTTTTTACGTTCTGTGATTATTTAGAAACTTATCGTCGGGTTTGGAAGAAAATATCACTGTCTAGTTATAATTATATTAGGTTATAAGTTTACAAGCCTCCTTTGTTTTTAAACTTCTGAAATATTTACACAACACAAACGATTACACAAACAAGTAATACTATCTGTAAGTTCACAATCACTTCTCAATAATTTCAGCACATCAATAATTTCTAGTTCAAACAAAAGCCCGTTATTATCTCACGAAACTTAATATAGTTAATCTAAAAGTCAGTTATTCGATATGGCCGCTAACATTATAGAAGGGGTTATAAAAAATGATAGCCATTCACTGATACAAAGCTTTCTTGCTAATGAACACGAACTAAGTTCGTTCCGATAGATGACCGCTGTCTCGACTGTTGCACGGTTTAATTTGTCTTTTTGGCTTCGGTGAGCGAAACGTGGCCCACTGGGTGTTGCGATGTCAGTGAGCTTTAAAATTGTTATTGCAAGTCTATAATATTATGTTTTTACAACTGT
Organism: Athetis lepigone; assembly: GCA_033675125.1. NCBI lineage: Eukaryota > Metazoa > Arthropoda > Insecta > Lepidoptera > Noctuidae > Athetis > Athetis lepigone. The sequence continues at coordinate 10,347,433 of CM066225.1, forward strand.
CATCACAGGTGAACCTAATACAATAGTGTAAGACTTAAAAGAAAGTAAAAAAAACAAAAATAATAATAACGCAATTTCTGTTACATTTTTATTGTTTTGTGATGATATCTACATGAGGCGACTAGACTATATGATGCGACTAGGTATAATAATGCGGCGTATTTACTAGATATTATATGTGGAAATTTGTTTTCAGTACAGAAACCAGAAACGAATTAAAAAATAATAACAAAAGCTCTTTATATAAAAAAACATGTGAGGAAGTTATAACGATAAGCACCATTTATAAATGAATCACCTTTGTAAATAAACCTTGTAATGTTTTTAACCTTTAAACTATGAAGAGCAGTTAAACTCATGTTTGAGTTGATTGCGCTTAATTAAAATAACATATGCAGTGAGTGCACAGGGTCAGGAGTAGGACCTCGAACTCTTGACATTGGTTCTAAATTTGAAAATGAACGCTTCATTCTTAAAAAATAAACTTCTTGCTTGCCAGTGGCAATGGGGATGTCAAATTATGACTAGGTACATTAAAAAATGACATTTTGTTTTGTCTGTCCGTTTGACCGTCTAATAACACTGAACACTTTTTTTGGCTAGATTAAATTAAAAAAAAGGATAAACAGCTTCAAAGTTTTGACGGCTTGTGACGTCACTGTTCTGTAAAAATTGTACCTAGGCGTTACGTCACGCGAAACTTCAACGCACTGTATCGTCGTCGTTTTTCGTTTACGAGAAAAAAGAAAAAATACGTGTCCAAAATTTCTTGATAATTTAACTAACGGACTTAATAGTTTTTTTCTGTCTTCTCGCCTATTGCCATTTTTTTTATTTTAATTGAGTATCTAATGTTTTAAGCAGTTTACTAAGAGACTAAAACTGGGTCTCGTTAAGTAAAAAAATACCTTTCGACATAGCCCATCGCCTAAGTACGAGTACCTACCATTTCACAATCGTTCTGGTTTCCGCTATTATTATATAATTTCAATGAAAATATGTTCTACGTCAATTCTCTACCTATTAATTAGAAAACAGCCCATTGTTTAAGATTCTCAAAGCAGAGCCAGTTTAAAGGCGTTTTATGATTTACGTAGAAATATTTTACGATACAAACCGGGCTACACGTACAATCAAGGAACATTATGCAAGGCCGTAACATAACAGTCTTGCATTGACCTCGAAGCAAGTGAGAAAGACGGGAAATGCATCCACAAAAGGCCTAGTTATTCTCTGATTTGATATTTTATTTATAGTGCGAGTTAGCTTGGTGTTGTTGGCAAAATATTCTCGTGTTTCGATGCAATGTAATTTGAAACATATTTCATAGCCTAGGTGTAGTTTGTATTACCCAAGTAAAGCATATATTTTTCCAAGTGAAGTCGCACCATAAGAAACAACAGCTTGATGACTTGATGCAAAGATTTAGCAATAGCTAAACTACCATAACTTAGAATTTTTCCAAAATTTGTACACCAGATTTGGTAGAATATATGAAAATACACCAATTGTAACATCTTATTGCACTATGTTCTTACAAATAAAATATTCTTTCTTTCTTTATTTAGAAAAGCTCTTTAAATTGAAATTCCTTCAAATTAAGCCATTTTTTTAATACAGTCATTGAGTCATAGTCCTATTTTTAAAACGCTCCGTTTTATACTTAGCAAAATAAACTTCCAAATTAATTTTCAAATTAACAATCAGCCAACATTCCTCACAAGTCACACTGGCTGGTAAAAAAAGTCTATCGAATCAATTTTGGTTTGTCATGGAAAATGCTGCTGTGTCATGGTATGAACTCAGCTACCGGCGCGGCGTTGCTTCTAAAAGCAGATTGGCACTTGCCATGACTTCCACGAAATCGTTCAATTGGAACTTATGTTAGCGGAAAAGGATATCTTCAGCCATAACGCGTACCATATAAATTGATTGAGCAATAATAAATTCAATATTTATAATGAAGTTATTTTTCATTCTTGGCTGTTCCAATTTCTATGAATATCCTCTTCCAATTTCTATGAATTTCTATGAATATCCCAGCTCCCATCAGTATTCTTTTTCAGATTGTAATTTAATTGTAAACAACGAGTCTTTCTAAATTATATAAATAAGAAAATCTGTCGAATCAAGACATCACCCAGTCAATGTACCCGATGTTATCAAACAATTCAACCTAAACTTCACAGCAACTATCTAACAAAACATCTCATTCGATTACAAACGACTACACTATCCAACCCTCAAACGCTGCAGTTCACACTCGTAGGCGTCGTTCAACCCGTGCACTGCTTAGGTTGAGTTACAAACGCAATAAGTCGCGTCCCGGTGGTAACATTGCTCGCTCCGGGGGCTAATCAACCGTGGCGAACGCTTCCATGCCTTTTGTTTTTCAAGCCGACGACTTGTGGAGCGATCGTGTTTTCTCAACATCTAATTGTAACGAATATTGGTTGGTTAGAAGTTGATCGACTTTTGTTTTGTCGGAGTTGTTTCGTTTCTTTTTGTTGAAGTCGGTAACTAGATGGTTTTTGTTGTTTATTTATGTTGAAAATTATGAGTTGTTAGATTGCTAATATCCCATTGCTGATATCACTATTTTAATCAATATATTATGTTAATTTTATTCCAACACAAAGCTAAATCAATTAATCGAGAACTCAATGAATTACTAAAACATGACATAATAAACCAGTAATTATCGCTATAAATCAACAATTTCAATTCGAAATTTCTTTATGTCGTAGCTGAATTATATAAAGCAAAATTAATAATAGACACATTAAGCTAAACGTTATCGCTTTGTTATGCAACTTGATCGATGATAGCGACGCAACGTGCAACGCAACGACCGATTGTATCTAAGGCACTTACCTATGACACCCACTGTGATAGCAATCGCTTACACGAATAACTTTCTCGCACGCCTAACTAAATGTTTGGGCAACGCTTTTTTATTTGCAATGCATTCGAATCTTTGAATCTCGAATAAAAGAATCGAGACTCGTTGTCACGGATCGCAAAGTTAAAGATGTCTACGGATCATTAGGTTAAATGCACTTTAACCTGAATGGGTTTGCCATTTGGTAAGAAAGAATGTCTGTTTTATAGTCAGGAGTTTAAGAGAGTCATTCAAAAAAGATAAATCGGTTACAGAACGTTTCCGAAGTGGGACTTTATTCGCAAGATGCGAAAGCGAATATTGAAATGACTTAAAAAAAACATAAATGTCTCAATTTTAATCTTATCTTTTGGTTATTTATACGACTTCTTAATTTTCGCTACATTTATTATGCGACAGGCTTTTTTCCGATAATTAACACACAGCCCTAGTGAGCAAATTTCCAAAAAGTGATTTTTAAAATTCACTCTAAACAGGAAAAAATAAAGGATGAAAGTTCGCACAAAAAATAATACAATATACCTACCTACATTATAAATACACCACAGACAAGAAAAAAGCATGTAGGTACAAAGTTTAACAAAAAAAAGTTGTTAATACGTGTGAACGGTAATTCGTTATGGGAAACGTGCCGCGGAAACTGGGGGAATCAAGTTTGATACAACTATTATCCAAATTTCAACCGCAGTTCGCTTCGGCGACCGCTTTTTTTCTTTTTCGGTTTCAAAACTATTTTAATGATGTCTAAAGTTACAAAGACAATCCCGGGATCGTCGGGAGATTGATTTTGAAAATAGAATACGATTCAATTTCGTTAGGCGGTGTTGTTTTCAGTTTTGGTTTGAAAAAGATGATTCTTATTGATTATTTTCTTTGGTCACCAGAAAAGATTCTTATTGATTGTTTTCTTTGGTCACCAGAAATCGGATTTAAAGTCAAAGAAATATGTTAATATGGATATGCCGCCGTAGATCTCAAAATGTTAAAATGATTATGTAATTTTTTTCCTTTTTTTGGAATAATTAATTACATTGTCATCAGGGCCGTCTTAAGCCTATTCTGCGCCGGGGTGCAGGACCCAGCCTGCGCCCTCGTTTTTTTTATTATAATTTAAAAGGGAGATGATGTCTCCCTAGCCTTTTCCCAACTACACACATCAAAAGTGTCTAGGGATATTTCAATTAAACCTAAATTACAAAAATTCTATTAACTTTTTGTTAAAACATGTACACATTAAAATAAACCTTGTTTAATAGACTATTTAATCTGATAATAAACTTTTAGATAAGGTTAAATTAAAAAAAACTTAGAAGAAGAGGAAAAACTCAAACAAAATTTCAATCTTAACTTTATTTTTGAAACATCAAAACTTAAACAAAACAACAATTTTTTTTATAAAAATTCTTGAAAACTTAAAATTAATATTCCGTGGATCCACCTAAGAGTCTCCTGACACATCTGCAGCGGTTCTGCATACTCAAAACAAGGGTGTCAATATCCTGTTGTGGAATACTGTCCCATAATTGCCGTTTCTGAAGCCATGAAGACCAGTCAGAGCGTTATATCCAGGCTTTGGTCATGTTATCGTGTCACGGAGGAAGTGGTGGAAAGGCACCGAGGACCTCAACGCATTACAACACATGTACAGGACCGATTCATACTAAATGCTGCACGAAGTCAACTAAATGCAGCGGCGATGCAATTGGTTCAAAGGCTACAGAGAGAGTATGGTTTGCTGGTAAGCGGTCAAACTTTGAGAAGGCGACTGCATGAAGTCAATCTACGTGCTCGTAGGCTATTTTGGGTATCAGCACTAAGGAGAGGTAATCGAGGAAGAAGATTACAATGGGCTATTGCACACGAAAACTGGAACCATTCTCAATGGTCACTTGTGCTTTTAACTGATGAATCTAGGTTTGGATTTCATCCTGATTCGCGAAGAGTACGCGTTTGGAGAAAACCTGGACATTGGAATCGACTGCAGCACCCACAACAAGTTCATGTATATTAAGGTGGCACGATTATGGTTTGGGCAGGAATTCGTCTCGGCGGTAGAACGGACCTCGTTTGGATACAAGGCAATATGACTGCTCGAAAATACCGAGATGAGGTGCTAGAGCCTGTAATCTTGCCACACAAACAGCAAATGGGACAAAATTTCCAGCTAATGCACGACAATGCCCGTCCACATACGGCGCGTATCGTTACAAGTTGGTTACAACAGCATGTTATCCAAGCTTTAGACCGGCCTGCACAATCCCCTGACTTAAATCCTATTGAGCATGCCTGGAATATGCTTCAGAGAAGAGCTCGTAGGAATTTCCCTGTTGATATTGTGCATCAAAACCAGCTTTTCTTGCATCTTAGCAGGATTTGGGACAGTACTCCACAACAGGATATTGACACCCTTGTTTTGAGTATGCAGAACCGCTCCAGATGTGTCAGGAGAGTCTTAGGTGGATCCACGAATTATTAATTTTAAGTTTTCAACAATTTTTATAAACAAAAAATTGTTTTGTTGTTTAGGTTTTGAAATTTCAAAAATAAAGTTAAATTGAAATTTTGTTGAGTTTTTCCTCTTTCTTATTATTTTTCTTATTATCAGATTAGATAGGCAATTAAACAAGGTTTATTTTAAAGTGTAGGTGTCTTAACAAAAAGTTAATAGAATTTTAGTTATTTAGGTTTAATTAAAATATCCCTAGACACTTTTGATGTGTGTATCTTGGGGTCGGCTTTCTGCCTAACCGGATTCAGCTGGATATCAGTGTTGTACGTGAAGCGACTGCCTATCAAACCTCCATAAGCCAGCCAGTTACTGGGCGACACGAATACCTCTAGGTTAGACTGGTCAGACTTTCTGGCTCCATAACGACTGTCAAAGTTCTAGGAATGACAACCGGGACCAACGGCTTTACGTGCTTTCCGAGGCACGAGATGTCAGTGATGTCCAAGATAAACTTTAGAAAGTAGGTACATATGAATTGAAAAAGTCACATTGGTACTTGCCCGGATTCGAACCCGCAACGGGCAACCTCTTTCACGAGAGGCGGGCGCCTTATCCACTGGGCCATCACGACATCCTGGACATAATTTAAATGATCACTAAACAATATTTTTGCCTTCCAAATTGGATTAATGATAATTAAATATTGCTAGGTTAGGTTAGTTCTCTGCTTGTGGCAGCTCACACAGGGAGGCAGAGTTGCTAGCGACGACTGCGGTCTCGCAGGTTGTGAGCCGCATACGGCGTCTGGGCCCAAAGGTGGCTCTCAACAAGTCGGAGGTCATGGTTTTTCATGCCCCCCGGCGTACGCCGCCTCCTGGTTCTCACATCGTGGTCGGCGGAGCCCGTATCACTGTCGAGTCTACGATGAAGTATCTAGGATTGGAGCTCGACAGCTGCTGGGATTTCGGCCCCCACATCCGCTGGGCTGGCGCATAAGCTGTTGGGCGCGGCCGGAGCGCTGTCAACACTGCTTCCCAATCTGGGGGGCCCGAGCACCGCCTGTAGGCGGTTGTTCGTGGGGATCGTGTGATCAATGGCTCTGTATTGGGCCCCGATCTGGGCGGCTGACCTGATGGCCAGCACCATTACTGTTCTGCGGAGGCCGCAGGGGGTGATGGCCTTCAGAGTTATTAGGGGATATCGCACGATCTCCTACGAGGCGGCTTGTGCACTGGCCTGATCCCGGCCATGGGGCCTAGATGCTAAGGTGCTCGCGTCACTGTACCGGTGGCGCGAGGGGGCGCGAAGCCGAGGAGACCGACCGATGCAACGGGACATAGAGCTGCGTCGGTCGCAGCTTCGCGAGGTCCTGGTGGCGGAATGGCGGGACAGGCTTTCACGCCCTACCGCCGGCCTCATCACCATCGAAGCGATCCAACCAGTGCTGCAGTCCTGGGACGCAGTGGTCTCCTTTTGCGAAAATGTTATCGCGCGGAAGTAAGCTGTGGAAAGAGAGATTTCTACTTCTCTCACAACCCGCAGCAGGCGCACCGGGCGCCGGAGGAGGGCGTACGCTGGGGGCATTAAATGCAGTGACATTATTATTAAAAAGCAACAACCCTCAGAGTGCATACAACGCTACTGAATGGCTTTTTCATGAAATAGGCAATCAATCGCGTTATATGAGCGCTCTTTGAGGGCTGTTTTGATGATTCTAATGATTATAATTCTGTAACTAATGGCCTATTACAGTCGCAAATCATTCTATATCAACATACACCTAGACACTGAGCTGCAAATTGCAAAATACGTAAGATAATTTGAAATTCGGGCTACCTTTAACATCCACGTTAAGTGCGAGCGCCCGGACGGCTATTTCAAGTCAATAACAAACGCCGAAAGTATAATAAAAAAAAATACTTAATTGTTGATGACTATTTTTTCTTGCTTGCGCAAACATTTGTCGTAAGTAACAAGAACAATAAGTTCAATGAAATATCCAAAAAACCACCGCTCGTCAGGCGCCCCCGGGCGCTCTGCGCCCGGGTGCACCGCACCCCTTGCACCCCCTGGTAGAGACGGCCCTGATTGTCATACCATGTTATGTGCAAAAAAAAACCAATCAGAACTATGATTATCAAGCAAATACATGGTTTTGTATTTGTAGGAATATTTTCAAGCGAATTTCAAAAAAGTCATAGAACCGAGTCTAATCATTTAGACGCAACCACACTCTCCTAACTTAATTCAGCTTCACCGAACAATTTCTCGAGTTAAAACGAAAGTCACGCATTTCTATCTACAATATCTAGATAACAACCGCCTCTAAATCTTGCTAAGGATTTAATTGACACGTTTGCTAAGCGCAAACGTCATTACAGATGAATGGTAGCTGCTTATCTTAGGGGGTAACTCTAAGGCTGAGGCTACAGTAAGCAGCGACATGCGATGCGACTGGAGGAGCAAAACGAGATAAACATAGAGTGGCTACAGTATAAGCAAAAATCTGGAGTGTATTCTGTATATTCAATTCAATAATACGTTGATGTAGTCGGTGCCGCAATTACACTAACGTAGCTCCTGTCGTTTAAAGAAATCAAAGATCGCTATTAATATTTGATGAACGCTGTAGCCATACGCGTGAGCATCCATGTATTTGTTTCAATCGCTCATGTGTCGCAGCTGCGTCGCAGCCTAGTGTAGCCTCAGCCTAACTACTAGCTTCATAACGAGGGACAGTATTATGAATATCGATAATGCGATATTCTCATACGTAATCGAAGTCGGAGGCTGGATCATCGATAAACGTCGGCTCGAGGGCACCACAACCCTATACATCAGGGAGATAGGATCTAACCCTGTGTCTTTCGCAACAAAACTGTGCAATTACCATATAATATATGTTTGTTACCATATCTAGGTGCGGTTTGAGCCTGATAAATTGAGAGCTGAAACGGGTGATTGGTAAAAACTGAATGAATATAGAAAAAAATATCTGTGCGTTTTTAATTACGATTTTTGTAATTTCAAGGAAATATGGACGATTTTTACGGTAAATGCAGTCCATGTTTTCTTAAAATTAAAAACGACCCGAAAGTATAAAATTTTCCAAATATTAACCCTTAAGCTTTACAGATAAAAACGAAAATAAAAAGAAATTGACACATTATAATACTTAGCTTAATGTGCTCGCGTCTGTATCTACTTGTGTTGGTGGTACCTACAATTTCTTTTTATAAGACAGTTTTTTACGTCTTCTAGTCTTATTTGAAACCCAATATACTTTACAATATATCAACCTTTCTTTTATTTGCGGACTCATATTGACAAGGAGGCCGAACGTTAGTTATTGTGTTACAAATTGTATTTCTTTATTAGACACGTACGAACGAAATTGCAGTTGTAATGGATCTCGTGTAGAGAAATCTTTTTTACTGGCCTGCCTATTTCTATTAGTTTAATATGCAGAAATTGCCAGATTGTTTACGGTGATGTGAGTGAAAAAGTTGAGAAATGCCTGGTCGTTATGGTCAATAACTTTTTTCGTCCACATTTATGTGAAAAATCCGAAAGTGACTCTGTCTTTCTGTGTTTTACGCTTAAGTCAATTTTAGAGAAATGTGCTACAAAGAAAGCTTTGAATTCCAAGGAAAGATACAACTTATCAAAAATATCAAGTACTCAATGAATATTTAGAAGAAAAAAAAACATTCTTCTTCATTGGTACGAAGTAAACATTTTGGAATGAGCAACTAGAATCATTTTTGTTTAGAAAATGACGTTACAAAGTACCTTTTTGGTTTAATGGAAATAAATAATTTTACTTTAATACAAATTAAAAAAAAATGGATACATTTTTTTTTTCTTGGTGAATGGGAAATCATCCAATGACTGCTCCCGTCCTGGGTGCGGCGGGAGGGCGTGTCAGACTTTTACTGACTAAAACCTACTCATGTTCCTTCGATTGCCCTTTATGTTCAGGGTCACGGTAACTATGATAAACATTCCGCAACCCCGGCAGGCGTGGCCCTGTTGGACCCATGGATACAATTTTGACTGCACCCGCAGCAAAGCATAACAATAATTACACATACTTGAACTTACGTAATCAAACAATTAAACAACGTAATTCAATAATTACAGCTTTAATCTATAATGCGTGCCTATAAAAATCATTCGACCACATTTTACATACTCCCACGGCTAAACTTTCTCCATTTTATCGATCGCAATGTGCCATCAAACTATGTATACCTAACGCAATATTCGTAACCGAATCATTTTCTAACTTGTTTACTTTTACATAATATCTTTAGCCATGTACCTTTCTCCGTTCGTTGACCGCCGTCCATTCAAGGCCAGGCCAATTATAAAAGTTTTAAATATAATTTACGCTCATTACCACGTGTTTTATGTAAGTTCGTGCTTCAATTATATTTAGATGACTATCTTGTTGTTACCGCTAGAACTTAATGTACTTTTTTTTTCATGTTTGCAATCTTTAGATGTATTTTGTGAGATCCCAGAAAGCAATGGACCTGAAGATATTTTGTATCTATTTATCTTTTGAAACCATAATTATCTTCACCTAAATCCATAAATATGCAATAATTCATCAATATATTAATTAAATATATTAAATTTCACAAATGGCGTATTAAGGATACATCACGTAACAAATATGAATCTTTAAACTTTGAAATTCTTTGAAATTTCAAAATCTCTCTTAAATGTATTCAAACCATGTCGATGTTAATGAAAAGGAAATTATCATTCCTGCCACGACTGACAAAGAATAGTTATGTCTATTTCCATTTGAATTCATAATTATTATATGAAAACACTATTATGCAAAACATTTTGTTGTTTTACATAAGGCTTTATTATAATCATGATTATAAATTCCTTGTGAGCCTAAAATTAAATTAATTGTGCCGATTAATAGAAATTTCACCACGTTTAAAAATTCGCGAATTGATTTCTTGTGATAAAAGTGTTATGTCACGAAATTATGAATATTTATTTAGTACCGAACTGCTTTTTAATATACATTTGTATTTAATTATACTTAGGTATATTTTCCGATGGTTAAATTCTTATCTGCAACAATTAATAAAGCATTTCATTCAGATGTTTTTGAAAGCTTATACACCATATTTAATTGGCAAAAACCTATGATCCATCATCGTAGACGGTAAACTGATTGCCTATTATTATAGTAATTATGACCATGAACCTCGAAATAAACGACTCTTATAAAACCTTCCTACCGAAACTTAACGACATTACTTTGCGAAACAGATATATTATGTCTCAAACTTAGAAGGAAGTTTAAAAACAATGCTTATTGTTAAATGTGTCACAGATTTCTACAGAGCGTAAGAAAAATGTGTAAAAAATTTAACTGCATACATCTTATTGTAGCTAATTTGTTTTACTAGGTGTTTCCTGTTTGCAGATATTCTTCCACTTGTTCTCTATTCCCTATTTTACACACTCGTGAATTTCCAAAAACGGTTTCTTAGAGCACGTTAAAGAAAGTATTATCATGTATTAAGCTTCAGTAGGTTTAATATTTTGATTACAAGAAAGTCACTTTATAGACTTCAAAATTCAAAATATTACGCCTTCATTTAAAAACAGAACACTTGACACGAAGAGAATATAAATAATCAATAAAAACTTTTTATAACTTTCTACTTTGATGAAAAAAAACGCAATCGATCATTGAGTTATCAAAGAGGTTTAAAAGCAAATAAAGTTTATTGTGTAACTTTCTTCTATTTCTCTAGAGCGGGTGCGACTCTAGTCGAGCAATGCGTTCGTTTTTGTCGATGGTTACGTAATCTGACGTCAAGCAACGTCATGCCGCGTCAACGGTCATTACCACGTCGTCGGCGAGTTAAACAGACTGACAATTTTATTGGCTTTCGTTTTACGTTTTTAGGCTAGCCGCACACACACAATAATATTGTCAATACAAGATTGTCAATAATCTAGACTCTATATAACCAATACCGCAATACAGGCCGCACACACTTAATATTATTGACAATACGTACTTTATTGTCAATATTATTGTGTGTGTGCGGCTAGCCTTAGGTAAATTGTCAACATGTGTCATACATGTGTTTTATGTTTTAAACTTATTAACGTGTTGTTTGATTTATGGAACTAAACCAATGTGTGACGTCCTAGGTGTGTAGGTTTAAAATCACCATCCTGTCTTGAGTAACTATGGTGACCATGGCTGTGACAATGCTCATGAGCTTTTATAAGAAGAGGCTATCGAGAAGATATCGGTCCCATTAAAAGGGTTTCGCTCCCAATCACAATTAAGCAAAGTTAGTTTGCGTATACAAGTATCTAACTCAGTAAGTTATAGACAGATCCGTTAAGAACCTTTGCTATTCATTCAAACTGCTGAATGTAAATTTTTCACTATGACACAAATCAGATTCATCATCAACCTTTTTCATAACAGTAGACAGCAAATTCTCCATCGGTTTCACACCCTTATGGCACAGCTCAGTTTTCAGCAGGTAGTAACAAATTACCTAAGACCTACGTGCTCAAAATACTTCATGCTAGCTTTCAAGAAGAGAATAACCGCTGAGTTTTCGTTTTACGGCTTTTCACTGTTTCTAAAGAAAGTTGTGAAACTGCCAGCTCTATTCAGTCTAAAGATTTCTTTGATGCACTTGCACATAAAATAATATTGTTACACACTGATGAGTCATTGTTAGATAATTTTACAGACAACTTGATGGTTATTTTATTCTTCATATAGATGAGATATTACGAAATCATTGGTGAATTTACTAATCAGGTAAGTTATTAATTTCGTTGGTGTAAAGGCGAAAGGCTATACTGATATAGAGAAAGGACTGCTATTAATCAACATGAAGGCGTACGGCATGTTGGGAATTATTAGAGAACTTTTTCTTAGCTTTTCAATGACAGTATACTTATAGTTAGTATATTCATATACAGTTGGCTCAAAACGTTAAAAAATACAGTAAGTACTTTATTACATAGTTGAACTCGTTTTTTTTTGCATTTGTTTGCTATGCTAACGGATGAATGTAAAAACTTCAATAGACACTTCTCTCCTCTTTTTCTAAATAACATATTTAATTTTATATAATTAGATGCAATAAGGACGTTTTATTCTTACTACTTATGTCCAATATTTAGTATGGTAGAGCACACATTTAAACTAAAACGTCGCTACGCTTCAGTGTTACAGCTCTTTGGTAAATCAGCACAAAGAAGATTCTCTTAAGGCACAGCCACTAAAACTGGTAGCTTGTAAATTTAATTACGCAATTATTGATAATAACTTAATTAAATTAACGAACCTGTGGTCAGTTGTTGTTTTCAGTGGTAAACTGCGGAAAATTCTCGTTTTTATTCGATGACTGCTTTTATAAAGTACTAACTACGTTTTAAATTATGTTATAACCTACTTCTTCTTTAATAATGTACTGAAATGGCCTTTTTCATGGTAAATTTTTTCTCTATGCCAATTTTTTTTTTAATTGGTTCAGTGGTTTAGCTATTACAGCGCAACAGACATGCAGACAGATGTACTATCGCATGAGTTGTGAGTAATATAAATGTGTTTTTGTATCTGTGTCTCTATGCATAATATGGATTTATAGCAACAAATAATAAAATCGCTTTCAACTACGTATGTATGGTAAAAACAGGTAAATGATCAAAAATGCAGTCACAGCCTCGTTTGTGTCACTCATGCGCAATTTAGTTATTAGCAACAACGAGCTTTGTCTCGTCATGCTCATAGATAACCAGGTTAGAACATCTGTTCACGTTTAATTCAGTTCACGAGTTATCTAGAGTCGTGCACTTATTTTTTTGTTTTAGTACATTGATATACATATAACAATATACAATGTGTAACTGAATTAATGCACTTTGAGAAAATAGTTTGATCAGAATCGATTACTGAATCGATTTTTGTAATTTTTAATATAGGTAATATTTTATCCCAAAAATAATTAAAACTACGTAAACTGCTGTTTTACTATGGGAACAAATCTAAAAACGCGAAAAAAAATCAGCTGTTCAGTACTTTTATGTTTGCCTAATCTACTGAACAAGTGATACATTTATGCGATTTCAACATTGCTCACATAAAAAAAAATTGTTATCATGAGCACGAGATTTATTCTTCTACTAAAAAAAAATTGTTATCATGAGATTTATTCCTCTACTAGCTTTTGCCCGCGGCTTCGCTCGCGTTAGAAAGAGACAAAAAGTAGCCTATGTTACTCTCCATCCCTTCAACTGTCTCCACTTAAAAAATCACGTCAATTCGTCGCTCCGTTTTGCCGTGAAAGCAAGACAAACATACAGACAGACAGACAGACACACTTTCCCATTTATAATATTAGTATAGATTAGTATCAGTATGTGTTTTGTGAAAGTCAATTATTTGACCCATGACATCCGCAGTTATAAAATTGCGTATTGGCCATTTATATTGCGCTTTAGAGAAAAAAACTTATTTTAGCAAAGTATATGATTATGATTTACAAATAATATTTTAGCGAAAAAGCTTTTATATACTAATGCTTTTTCGCAAACAGCTGAACAGATTGATATACATATAACAATATACAATGTGTAACTGAATTAATGCACTTTGAGAAAATAGTTTGATCAGAATCGATTACTGAATCGATTTTTGTAATTTTTAATATAGGTAATATTTTATCCCAAAAATAATTAAAACTACGTAAACTGCTGTTTTACTATGGGAACAAATCTAAAAACGCGAAAAAAAATCAGCTGTTCAGTACTTTTATGTTTGCCTAATCTACTGAACAAGTGATACATTTATGCGATTTCAACATTGCTCACATAAAAAAAAAATTGTTACCATGAGCACAATCACGTGTATAAGTATCGTACACTAATTATCAGTTATCCTATATAAAGTGGAAGTAGATCTCGATTGACTTCAAAAAAGTTTTTGTGTAAAATGGCCATTTTCAGTCTGGTATTTTTTTTTATTCTATGAATATGGATCAAACTTCTAATGGATAGTCCTCTGTCACAATTTAGTGTAGCCGCAGGTTAAATTAGTTCTTCTACTGCCCCTATCAAATTTTTCACACAGCATAATTATGTCCTTATGTCGTGTCAAACGGAGCACGCAGTGTGATTTCAATCTGTTTTTATTTAGAAATGGCATTTACGAATTTACAACATATTTATTTTATTCCTTGGATTTCCCCAACGTTAAGTTAGCCTGCTATTTTAGGGGGAGACAAACCTTCAAATCAAAAATGACTAAAATTGGTCCAGTCGTTCTCGAGTTATGATTAGTATAAATAACCCGACTATGTTTTATAAATAAATACTTTTTCTCTCTATCTTACATCTATGATTACAGGTTCACACCATGCGATAAATGCGCCCATTTGAAATAATTAATTACCCCTATAACTTATTATAGACAATGCATTTCTTGTGAACTACTCGGAGTACAAAAGAATAGGTCCGTCCCACTAACTATATGTTTTGTATTGTCCTACTATTAAATTATAAAGGCGAAAGTTTGTAAGGAAAAGATGTGTCGATTCGATTATTGTTACTCATTACTTGTTATTTTGTTCTCATACAGGGTTAGTTTCCAATGACCGCAGTTTTCAGGTGGTCACAGTCACAGATTTCAAAGAGAAGTACATCGATTGATAAATATTATTATAAAAGTTGTTGTTGATATAAGTTGTTTCGCAATAAAGTACACAATAAAATGTCTCTCAAAGTAATACTAGTGACTTGTCAAAATCCAGTAATATTATTCTCAATACACGGATTTTTTATATTAGCTTTTGATTAATAAATATAGTGGTGATAAAAATAATGTCTGCAATGCAACAAAACTCTATCGAAAGCACCTTTAAACAAAATGTGTATACGATGTAAATATTTCAGTGTTGTACTCTTCATTCATGCCGAAAAGCCTGGTTTTCATTAATAAAGTCATTACATGAGCCATAAAACATCCAGTGACGCATCCTTAATTTTGAAACCTGAACACGCCACTGAGATAAACGCTAATATAACCCATGAAATATTATATCCTACTTAAAACATTTTAAAAGTTATTGCCAAGACGACACCATTATGGCTCGCACTGTCAGAAAGTATCTCATGTCGCACCAAGCTTCTAATTTTATACACCTTAACTCAAAAAACTCACTTAAGTCAAAATATGGCTTAAGCCATTTTGCTGCGTGCTCCCAGATCTATCTTTATATATAAAATGGTAAACTGACTGATTGTTGATATGATAATATCTAACTGGTCCTAGAGACATGAAACTTGGAGGGTATATCTTTTGTGATGACTGAACAATTTGTAGCGACTAAAAAAGGGTTTTTGGAAATTCGCCCTCTATAGGGTTCTAAAGACCCCTACACAGTCGTCGAAAATACCTCATCCACGCAGGCGCAAGCTAGTCTATAATAACAAATTATACAACAACTAGCTTCTGCCCGCGGCTTCGCTCGCGTTAGAAAGAGACAAAAAGTAGCCTATGTTACTCTCCATCCCTTCAACTATCTCCACTTAAAAAATCACGTCAATCCATCGCTCCGTTTTGCCGTGAAAGAAAGACAAAAAGACAGACAGACAGACGGACAGACAGACAGACACACTTTTCCATTTATAATATTAGTATGGATATTTTCTCTCAAAAAACTAATTTACACGCAACTTCGCTCAATCATGTTAATTTCTTTAGGTACGAAATCAAAGGTCATATTACAACTAGAGGTTGCAATCGAATATTCGAATATTCGAATTATTCAAATACTCTTTCCAAATTGATATTCGAATAGTAAATAAATATTTATTCGAATATTCGAATATTACCAAAAAAAGATATCAGTTTAAAGTCTATGTTAATAGAGCTTGAAAATTGTTGTTGGCAACACTGCTTGACTCGACGCCATTTTGTCACTTACAGAACACGTTGTTATTTATGTGTAAAGTGGTGCATTTTCTTTTTTGAAGTGATTTTAGATTCTTTTTTTTTGTTTTTATTATTAAAGAGAGAGAACGACTTTAAAATTTATTTAAGAATTTTATACTTAATATGTAAATCAGATTTTTTTCCGAATTAATATTGACGAATTTGATTTTTTAGTGACATGTGATAGTTTTTCTTTTTATTATTAACGAGCGAGAGAGAGATTTTTATTTTGTTCTTATTATTAACAGAAGAGTTAAATTTGTTTAAAAATGTTATAATAGGTAAATCTGATTTATTTCCGAATTATAATTGATGAATCTGATTTTTCAGTGTAATATTGCATATTATGAAAATAATACTGTAACGTTTTTACGACACATTTACGTATGTATGTGATACTTTTTGTTTTATTATTAACAAGAGAAATAGATATTTATTTTTCGTAGAGGCGATCGTGTCCTCGTAGAGGCGATCGGCGGCGGTGACCTCTCGCGCCCGGCGCTGGTTCAGGCCATGCTTCGGGGCGAGGTGGAATGGGATGCCGTCGCCTCCTTCTGCAAAGCAGTTATGCTAGTGAAGGAAGCGGCGGCGCGCGAGAGGCAACGACGAGCCTCTCGCCCCGGACTAAGACCCAGGCAAAGACGTCGAGAGTCGCAAGACGACTACCGGCCACCGTAGGCGCGGTTCTACGGATGGCGAGCGATGGGTAGCTCGTCGCCCGGCTAGGACCAGGACCGCGTCGACGGCGCGTTAGTGTTCCAAGCGCGCCTCAAAGAGAAGGAGTCAGCACAGGAAGGGACCCAACAGGGCCAACGCCTGCCGGGGTTGCGGAATGTTTATTATAGTTACCGTGACCCTGGAACATAAAGGGCAATCGAAGGAACATGAGTGGGTTTTAGTCAGTAAAAGTCTGACACGCCCTCCCGCCGCACCCAGGACGAGAGTAGTCATTTGATGATTTCCCACTCACCAAAAAAAAGACATTTATTTTGTTTTTATCATTACCGAGAGAGAGAGACTTTTAAATTTGTTTAAAAAAATATTATTGTTTTGATTAACATTTTGTTGAATATGTAAATAATTATTGTGCTAGGTTTACTTATCTGCATAAAAATATAATTCCTAAACCAATAAACGCTGATATTCTGTGTTTATAATTTTTTCTTAAATATTCGAATATTCGAATAAAATTCGAATAGCACTGAAAATATATTCGAATATTCGAAAATTAAAATTATCGAATTTTTGCAACCTCTAATTACAACCTAGTGTCGTACAATTTCTGTAATTGAAAATTACTTTGACGTTCACAAACTACTTTCTGAGATTTATTCCTCTATTAGTATCAGTACCTATGTGTTTTCAACCGACTTCAAAAAAAAGGAGGAGGTTCTCAATTCGACTGTATTTTTTTTTTATGTTTGTTACTCGATTTCTCGAAGACGCCTGGACCGATTTCGAAAATTCTTTTTTTATTTGAAAGGGTATGCTCGTCATTTGGTCCCATTGTCATCAGGTCAGGATCTGGTGGTGAAAACCCTGAGAAATTGAGGGCATCTCTAGAAAATTGTAGGCGAGCATTGGGTAAAAACTTAATATTAATGTGTATATCTGATGAGACTACAACACCATGGAGGTTTAGGGCTGATCTGATGATGGAGACGACAGAGAATCAAGGGAACTCCTCAACGGCACACCTTAGCTACATCGTCTTTGGGCTCATTTTATTTGTGATGACAAGATCTTTACAGAGAGATGGGTTATGACTGCCACTGCAAGCACCGTGACGCAGGTGCAGTACAGTTTAGGGAACTCCTTAATGGTTGATAGCAGCTACATAGTGTTTGGGCTTATTTTATTTGTATTGATGAGCACTTTACACCGAGATTGATTATACTGCAGATTCGATAGTGATGACAAAATACAGTTTAAGGATAAGTATCCTAAATGGTACGTAGCAGCTACCTCGTGTTTCAGCTTTATTGAAGTGAACTTTACACTGAAATTGGTTATGATTTGTCGTTTTGAATCGATAATTTATTATAGGTACTATGAGTATTATAAAAATGGAGCACATTCATATTAAAGAAGAAGTTTTATTGTATATTGTCTGCGTTATTAAACGTTTGATGTTTTTTTTAAGCTTGGATGAAACTATTAGTATGGACATTGGCAGCCTGGATACTTTAGTCAGACATTGGGACTCGACACTAAAATGTAAAAAATAAAAAACTTTTTACAAAAAAATTATAACCGCCTTCAAAAACTAAAAACATAAAAATAACTAAAATTTCGGAAGTCGGTGGCAACACAAATTGACTGACAGAAGAGATAAGCCACCGACTTCCGAAATTTTAGTTATTTTTATGTTTTAGTTTTTGAAGGCGGTTATAATTTTTTTGTAAAAAGTTTTTTTTTGTGAAAGTCAATTATTTGACCCATGACATGCGCAGTTATAAAATTGCGTATTGGCCATTTATATTGCGCTTTAGAGATAAAAACTTATTTTAGCAAAGTATATGATTATGATTTACAAATAATATTTTAGCGAAAAAGCTTTTAGATACTAATGCTTTTTCGCAAACAGCAGAACAGATTTTTTTTTCTTTTTATTTTAATCTCTATAGTGTTAGTCGCATTAGATTTTAAGGGGACAGTGTTAGAATCACTAGCGATAGCCAGTGCTAAACATATTATCAAAGTGAATACGTATTCCTGTCTGTAAAAGAAATACAGGACTTTTCCTCATTATATTGCAAACTAATCTCTTGGTGTGCGGTCGATTATAATTTTATCGAAATCTTATCCAATAAGCCTGAGCAAAACGATACTTATCAAATTATTACCGCCAGTAGCATTACATCAACTGAGTCACACACACGAATACACTAAAATTTAATTACCAGTAAAGAGGGAATATTCAGGAGCTCCTACAATAAAAGAGATGGCCCTTAAGGACGTCTTGTCCTCCCCCGCCCCGCCGGCTTTACCCCGCACCCCCCGCTCGCCGGTCCGACGAGATCCAAGATGCAAGAATGCAGGTCCATGCCAGAGCTTCGCTTTCGAAATAACTTGCCACTCGCTAACATTTCTTTCATGTTAAATGTTAAGTCGCGTAATTTTTGTAAACACTTTTATGGGTGTATTGTGTATTCAGGTAAATTGGCTGCTTACTTAATTGAGGAGTATTATTCTAAAGTAGGTAAGTATTTAGAAGTGAGGTTAATGAAACCAAAAGCCTTATTTCAGTTCTATTTAAGATGATTTTAAACCAGTATAAAGACATCTAAAAATAGCAATATATATTTTGTATGTCCCTAGACATACAAAATGAAATTGCAAAAAAAATGTTGTGGATATAAATTATCAGGAAAATTTCAATACTGCATTTTTTTTATTATTATGGGCTTGCTCTTGGTCCCAGACTAGCCCGAGGGCATAGACAAAAAAAAGCATAAAGTATTGTTTAAATGTATGACCATTATATATTATGTTTAATTTTAGAATTTATGTAACTCAAAGTCAGGCTTGAGTGTATATTATAATTATAGGTATCTCTGTGTTCTAATATTTCATTTGAAACAAGTCCATTAATTTTGAATTCGATCTAAGACTCCGAATGTTATCACGTTTCTTTGAAACTATTGTTTCCTTTTCAATCAAACTTTTTGCATCGAAGTACAACTCGCGTTCTAATTAATTACGCGAAGTTATTTCTTTATTAACTAGTTGTGCCCGCGTTTTCGCTCTCGTGAACGTAACACAATTTTTCGAGTTTTATTTTGTAGTGCAATACCCTAATTATTTTTCTTAAACAAATGTAACCTTCGTTACTACTCATAACATTAGCTATCTGTAAGTAAATTTCATCAAAATCGGTCTAGGAGTATCTGCAGGTTAAATAACATAATTCTGTCATAAGTCCGTATTATACTTTCATAAGCATTTAGTAGAAAGCTGTTACCTATTTGAACTTTATAAACAAACACCGATGTATGTATTTCAGTAATGTCTCAATCGAAAAAACGTTTAACATAAAACTGAGCGGTTAAAAACACAAACCATCCTTCTAAATTGACCCAAAATAAAAATGTCAACTCACTTAGAATAAAATTGAAACCAAATATTATCGTTTTCTCAAAACGATTTGTTCCAAATTATGTAATCAAATTGATTTGAATGTACGATTTCTTAATGTATCTTTTTAATCGTTTATAGTCACATCTACTCTATAATAAAGGACACGGACATCCTTCACAACTTCCTGGAAACCTGAAGGATAATTTACAAAACAGGATAGCCAGGTATCCGGTTATCTACCTGATGTTCTTATCCTCGCAAATTATACTTATTAACTGCCTCCCATCACGCAACAACTTCTGTCAACGTAGGCTTACTGACGGATTACAAACTGCAATTTACTTTATTGTCATTTGTATACAAAAGCATAAATAATGTAGAAGCAAAAAAAACTTGATACAGTTAAATGTCACTCACCTTTACGAATAAATTTCGACTGCACCAAAAGTTATATTTACAAATGTCACAATATATAAAAATCCAGACAGACACAACACTATTCACATATTAAAATTCCAGTTCCACAACAAAATAAAAAATAAATATTATTCGAACAAAAGAAACTTCAATACGGTTGAAAATTGTGGAATAATTTCGTAGCACTCCGAAGTGCAAAAGAGTTCAACGCGCGAGCTCTCTCTAAGCTAGCCCGTCGAGTACTGAACCCGCTGCGAGGCCGCGCACTATCTCCTCGTACAACTTAGCGTACCTGATAACGCATACCTAACAACCATCTTGATACTTTGAACAACCTTTTTATTTCTAAAAATAGTAGTTTTTCTATTCAGCCGCGCTCATATTTGAACTGAAACTTTTTTTAGTGGCCAGTGTTTACGTGGCACTGGTGCGGTCGCCGCCTCCGATTGATACAATCATGGGCGAAACGTAAATGGTTCTTAATAAACGATGCACCGCAAGTGTACTAAGTTAACCTTTTTATCGGGAGCTTTAAGCTCGGCGGTGAGTTAAATAAAGTGGTTTCTAAATATAAACGGCGTATCTGGACGCGCCATTGGCAGGTGCTAGCCTACGCGTAAGGCTTTTTTGCCACCATCTCTATTTTTTATTTCATTTTGTATTTTTTTAAAAGGGACAATTTTATAATTAAAGCTAGTGCGTTTATCGTGGGCCGAGTGAAGTTTTACCGAGAAGCTGTGGTCGATGATATCTATATCTTATCCCCCCGACTTAGTACTACAAAATGGTAATTAATTTTACTTATTAAGAATGTCTTAAAGCCTTTTTATTTGCGCATTTTATAATTAATATGATGTTTTACTGCGCCTGTCCAGATAATGTCGCATTTTTCAACGTTGTAGTTGTAAATCGAGATAAAATCAGAAATGTAAAAACACATTGCAATAATAAATAAAATTTATTATTGTTGTTTACATTCATCATCATTATAAGTTGTTAAATGTTATATCATTTATGACTGTCATTTTATTTGTATTTTGTTTCATTTGTGACGTCCACTGTTTGTAACTTTTTATCGCCAATTAAGTGATTATTAATTAACAATAAAAAGACATATTATTATTAATTATAAGTGCTATCATGAAAACAAACGATATATCTATAAGAATTAAATAAACTTCGCTGTTAGTTCAGAGCAGGGTACATCGAGGGGAGGGAAGACCAGTGACAGGGGGAAGGGAGGAGAGGTAGGAGCGATAATTAAAAAAAGCGTAATGCGTGCACGATCCCACGGCCCGTTACCGTTATCGCAAACGTAGCTAATGAAACTGAGGAAATATTGTAGCGTGCGGTGCAAGTGAAGAGATGTAGCGGTTGATGCTAAACGAATAGCTGTGGTTTGCTAGCGTTATTATGACACTTAGCTCTAAATATTGCTAGATAACAATTATAATATTTATGTAAAAAGAGATAGGTTTTTGTAGGCAAAAGCACAGTAGTGTTTATTCCAACGTAGAGGCATAATAAGGTGCAATATTTGCATACTGAATCCTTATCGTAAAAGTTTGTCTGAAAGTAACTGGGCGCAGCCGCAGGATAAAGTACTAAATCCTTCAAACACACGTGATTTGAGAGTTTGAGACACAATAGAACGATAATAGCACCCCAACAGTCGGCTGTCGGTTGGTCGTTGAAAGATTAAAATACTTTATACCATTTTATGCTATCAATAGAATTAGATCAAATATTAAATGAGCAGAATTTATATCGTTATTTCAGTTACCGCTTTATTTATTCAACATTTTGGATAGAACAGTGCCCAAAAGCAACTTATGTTTTGTGGCATACACCAACATTCTGGATGTGGCGTGTGCTTAAATCTTAAATAATTTCCACCTCTTATCTAATCTATGTGTCATCAACCTTATAATGAGGACGGCCTCGTCTCATAACTTTGAAGTATGTACTTTTATTTCACTTTTAATTTTTAAGTATAACTTATTTATGGCACACAGTACGAAAACTCTTTGACACTGGAAAAAAGGAAAACAATTGTTTCTTTCTAAAATTTACCGATTTTTAGAAATTCCTACTTGCCTTTGTTTTTTCTTCGTTTGTAATAAAGAGCATTTGTCCACATCGTATTTATAGTCCATCTAATTTCATTGACTTTGGATTTAAAATGTACTTGATTACAAACACACGTAATTCGAGACACTATAGAAAGACAACAGCAGCCCGACTCCCGACAGCCGGCTGTCGCTTGGTCGTCGAAAGGTTAAGCAAGTGTCTAAAAATACTTCCACAAATTAAACAAGAATTTGAGACATTAATAAGTCCAAGATAAAAAAAGTTCCTTAATTTAAGTTAAAAATAAAACCTTTTTTTTACGTTTCAGGTAAGTAAGAAAACTATTTCAAAACTTGAAGTTTAACAATCATTTAAAAGATTGAAGAGATCTTCAAGGTACAAAACAGGTTAGAATAATTTGCAATTGTAAAAACCATGGTTGACAAAACCTATACATTGTTACTCGACTTGCATAAGAATTCACCGCCACAACACATCCGTATCAAACAATGCCTAAATACCACTCAACACATCATCAGACAATTTTGACACATCCACAATGAGCGCACTTGAGATGTTCAGAGAATAGAAGAAGCTACGTAAAGCGATCCTAATAGAAAGCCGTGACAGTTTCCACGCCAGGCATCGGGGTCGCTCATTGTGGAGCGGTTATTGTCTACATTTCTGTTTAATTGCGCCAATGGGTGCTGTTTATTATGGTTATGTATGTTGAGGAATTTTTATATTATAGTAACGGTTGTCAAGAAGTCATCCGTTTCAAAGGAGGTGTGTTTTCGAAACACACCTCCTTCCTCCTTCCTTCTTTCATAAGTTCACTTACAAACGGTTTTTATTTATACTAGCTATTATAATAACGAAAATTGTATAAAAATATACTCACGTACAGTTCTCACTCAATAAAACTCCGCATTCCATTATGTGAGTACACTGTTTGAATAAATTGAATATTTAAATTAAATAATAGTATCCTATGTACAGGAAACGAAATGAATTATTATTTTTTATTATGCACGCATGTGCTTTTGAAATTAACACACTTTGCGAGTGCCATTTCATAAAACCAAAGTTGTTGTTTTTACGTTACTGATATAGTTTCTAAACGCACATACATAACGGAATATCTAATAACAAATACGTTTGTTAGTGGGGAGAAGTTAAGACTTTGCAAAAATTAGTAAAATGATATTTATTTTGATGAAAAATAGGTTACAAACATAATACTTTCCACACGTCTATATTTTGAGAAGAAACGTCCGAAAAAAACCTCACAGATGATGTCAAAGTCACTCTTGAAGTCTATACAACTGTATTGGTCACATTATGTGAACATCATTAAGGTGAATATCTGAGAGAAGCACACAAATTTGGGTCGACCTATCCAGACAGTGCAGGTATTTGTCAGTAATCTTTTAGCTCAACTAAAAATTCTAAGGATGATGTTATTGTTAGTCTTAGTTAAAAATACATAATCTGACATTTAGTCAAACCAATAATCGTGAGATCCAGAAACTGAGTTATTAGGGTCTGACAAGCGGTTGCTCCATATAAAACACTGGTATTCAGATGTCAAGCTAAGCCAGAAACCGACCCAAACATAATTAGGATAAAGCTAGGAAGATTAATAAAATAACGTTCTATTCATGTCTGCCTACCGAAATTAAAAAAAAAATCAAAATTCAAGGCATTTATTTAACTTAGTCCATTTAAAGGCACTTATGAATAGTCAAAGAGTAGGGCAGTCAGAAAAGTGACGCTAATTGCCTGTTCCAAAAAGTAGATCTACTAAACCATTTTTATGCTATACATAAGTGGTTAAAGAAGAGTCTTCATCAAGAGGTATTGACGAGCATTGGATATCACCCAATGTGTGATAAATTCAGATATACAATGTGTAACTGAATTAATGCGCTTTGAGAAAATAGTTTGTTCAGAATCGTTTACTGAATCGGTTTTTTGTAATTTTTAATATAGGTACTAAAATAATTAAAACTACGTAAATTGCTGTCACACTTCCGCTGTACAGTCAAAACAAACTAAAATGGATGAAATACCTCTACGCTAGACCCTTATGCAAGTGCGACTGTGTGCATGCGTAGATTTGTAATGTGACTATAATTTTCTCCCACAGTCTGTACAACAAATTTATAAAAAAAACAGTGTTTTATACATAATAATAAAAATTCAGTGTATGTATTATGATTATAACAAAATATTCTAATTGGGGTGTCTGGTGGTGTGCGTTTATTCCGGGACATGTTGTATAAATAATTCCAGCCAACATTCTCACAAACTTTCACGTTCGCAATACTAGGATACCTACTACCTATTTTCTGTTTAGTTGTGATGTAATTCTAACAATAACATCGTACAAACGTTCTCAAGATTATTTAGGTATAGTCACTGACACAGATCAATTGTAAGGCGGCTAACATTTGAGCTAACGATCTTTATCTTTAAGTATCGATCGACTAACGATTTATTGTTTGTTGTGTTTGTTAATGCACTTATGTACTACCTTATGTGGGTGTTGGAACGTTTTGTTGATGAATTTAAATTTGAAGTGTATTTGGCCCGCATCTTACTCGCGTACATAATTTGTTTGCGGTTATTAAAAAATAACTTAACTAGCAAGACTTTTTATAAGTAAAAGACGCAGTTACGTTACATACTATATTCATCTTTCAAAAACAATATACCTATTTGTTTCCTGCACCTCATTTGCGAATTATTTTATCACTTTAGATTGGTTGACTTTGCACAATCTCTTCTTATAGCCCTTAAAACATCACTATGTCACAAAAAGAAACTAAAATTTCATGTTCTTGGCTTCAGTAATTTTGTCTATACGTTGATTACCACCAATAACCCTGTCTCTTCACATAAATGTATGTACAGTCAGCAAAGTATATAAGTATACAGGGCCGTCATCTACAATTGAGGTTTTCTTGAAAACCAATGAATGTATTCAAATGAAATTTAATATAATTGAAGAACTAGTCATTTTCTACTATAGTTTAAATTTTTATTAGAAAATATTTTTTAGAAAAGGTTTTTGAGAGAACTTAAACTGTTTCTGACGGCCCTGTATACTTAAATACTTTGCTGACCGTACCTGGATAACCCAGCACTGCTCGATTTTTCAACATTTCCTAAAAATTAATCATAGCTAGATCGATTTTCATGAACATTGTTGGAGCTGTTTATTGCAGAAACAGGAACTACACAAAGTTTTTGCTCTTAGAATCGACACATTCTTTGCTCAAGGTAATTATCATGGATTTGCGTGGTATCGATAAAACTATTTGAGACTGAACATTTATAAGGTTTGAAGAAGTTGAACATTGCATATGTTCAATAGCCTTATATAAATGTACAGTGTTTTTAAATAAAATTCAACTCGACAATATTTTTTTTCTGTAATGCTACTGTTTTTTTTTTTCAAATCATGCCCTTAAAGATATCTCTAGAAACAGGCTGCACAGAATTAGTAGCACTCGCATCACACATACATTAACGTGTTTCGTAACCATCCTTGCTGCAACTTAAGCATAAATAAAAGAATTTCAGTCAATCAAACGTCCACACAAACTTTGGCGTCTACCATTCTTGTAAGATTACCCATAGCATTTACAAGAAAAATTTATGCTATTTTTTTACCAGAGGCAGGCAGCCCTGACACCTCGGAAACGCCAGCGATGCGCGTACGCCGCGCACAAAGGAGCGGGATTTAACGCACAAAGTATTGTACATCCTCACGGAATATATTGCCGCAGCACGCTTACGAATAGGCGTGGTAGCTAGTTCTCGGTACACAGGACTGGATTTGGACTAAGATTTAGTGGGGGAATTTTGAACAATAGAAAAATTAAAAAAAAACATTTGATAATTACAGACTCAAGAAGGGAAAATGGGCAGTAAGAGGAACCTCGCTAACTGTTTGCAGATACGCTAATAAATTCTTAGAGGACTATCCATATTTTTTATGATACTTAAATCCACAAAAGATCACAAATTAAAAATAAGCTAGACACAGTATTCCAAACCACGGCAATTCCTGAAAGCCAAAATCAACAGTGAAGTCCACCAAAAATGGATGAGCAATGAAGCTCGACGCTTGCAACTTTATACATTCTACAATCTTCCGAGTAAACAAAACCTTTTAACAAAGCGTTCTCATTAATGCATATGATCTCTGCAAATGCAGTCGTTATTAAAAAATCTGTGGGATATTAAAACTAAAATACACTATTGACATTAACGTGCAACCGGACTTGACACAACCTTAAAAAAACAATTCCAAAATGGCTACCTATAATGCAAAGATTATTTAGATAAAGACCTGTTAAATCCCTATATGTTTGTAGTATTTTTTGTAGGAAACAATTTTAAATGTCAACTTGATTTTAGAAAAAAGAAGAAACTGAAATCTTTAACAGAAAAGATTTAACAAATCAGTTATATAATATGAATTAATTCTTATTTCCCTTGGCCACACCACTTCAAAATGAAATAACCGTAATACATTTTAATGTTTATAGTACTTATAAAAGTTTTTACAGAACAGAAAATTAAGATAGGCGCAAAAAAAGATTATTTCAAAAATGTATTTATTTATTTTACACGTCTATTTCAATTTCCAAAGACGCAAGTAAAACCCTAGGATAGTTAGTTTTACAATAAATAAATAGATAAGTATAATTAAATAAATTCTCAACGGACTAATCGTTATATCTAAAACTTCACTTATTAAATTACTGAGAAAATTGCTTTGCATTACAATAAAAAACTACGTCCACAACATGCGTATTTCTAGTGCTTATCTTAGTTATTAAACAGTTAACAGTGATGTTGATAATAAAACTAATAAAAATGTAAATACATCGCGCGCAGTGCAAGCAACGATGGTATAAGTAAAACGCATATTATATAGAATAGAATAGAATAAGTATTTATTCGCATCAACAGTACAGATATTAACAATACATACTTGTTAGACTTAAATATAGTGCAGGTAAACTTAAGTTGTCGTAACTAGTACCCTTGCTAAGTTATCGGGATAACTTGTATTGAGGGCACCAGTCCCTACCCTTGTTTCATATTTAAGGCGATACAATATTAAATATAAGCAATTAATTTTTTGACATACTTAACATAAAGTTAATTTAAAACCTAATAATAAAAAGAAAGGTAAAATAAAATGGGAACTATGGAGAAACCAATATACAATATTGTAAACATGAATGTGATGATGGGGTGTGTTAGTGAAGAGTGTGAAGTGTGTACATAGGTTACTTATACGTCATTCTATCTTAAAAAACCGCACACTAACGCACATAATATACAATTAGTAGAATGGTATTGAGAGTGAAAAAGAGACAAATAAAATTTAGTGAAATAACTACAATATTTTAAAGTGCCATGCTGACTGCCTATTACGTATCTACACCTTTTTACTTTTAATATCATTAGCGCAGTGCGGTCCTGTGTCTGTAAGTCGGTGCCTATATTATTAAATAGACCATATCTTGCAATCTGTCGGGCCTGAATGGATAATAACGCGAGGTCCGGCCGACTCTTCTATTACGAATAGGACCCCGCTCCCGCCCCCTGGCCTGCCAACAAGGATTGAACCCAGTGCTTAGCTCTAATTGCTTACGTGTTTTTGCAATTCGACTGATTTCGCCCTTTTATAGGGCTGTTAGAACCTTTTTGTATTCCCTATCCGTTTACGTAAACATTAGCGCGGAAAGGGTTAGCCTTTAATTTTTCGATTTTCATTCATTGATGTGCTTTTACTTCGTTTTATTTAATAAGTAAGTAAAGTAACCGAGTAGAAGTCGGTACTATTCAGGAGCAAGCGGCCTTTTTGTTAGTATTTTTTACTTAGTGCTCTACAGTGTAAAAGTAAACTTCTAGTAAATTTTCTTTGCCCAACAGTTTAGGCTGTGCGTTATACACATGAATGGAAACATGCGCCCATCATTCAGGCACAGACATGGCACATACCATTTGGCCAAATACAACCTTTTTAGGGTTCCGTAGCCAAATGGCAAAAACGGAACCCTTATAGATTCGTCATGTCTGTCTGTCCGTCTGTCTGTCTGTCCGTCCGTATGTCACAGCCATTTTTTTCCGAAACTATAAGAGCTATACTGTTAAAACTTGCTGAGTGGATGTATTCTGTGAACAGCATTAAGATTCTGATACAAAAATAGAAAATAAATAAAAAAATTTGGGGGTCCCCATACATAGAACTTAAACTCAAAAATTTTTTTTCATAATACCCATATGTGTGGGGTATCTATGGATAGGTCTTCAAAAATGATGTTGAGGTTTCTAATATCATTTTTCTCTAAACTGAATAGTTTGCGCGAGAGACACTTTCAAAGTGGTAAAATGTTGGTCCCCCCCCCCCCCGTAACTTCCAAAATAAGAGTATGATAAATAAAAAAAAATATATATGATGTACATTACCATGTAAACTTCCACCGAAAATTGGTTTGAACGAGATCTAGTAAAAAATTTTTTTTTAATACGTCATAAACCGTATATCGGAACGGAACCCTTCATGAGCGAGTCCGACTCGCACTTGGCCGGTTTTTTATGTCGGCAGAGTTAACCCATAAGTGATTGTTACACTAATTTGTTACAGTTTATCTCATTTGTAGTGTAAACAATTGTTGGTAAAGTAAATAAATAAAAATAAAATAATCTAACCTAAAAGTCCATCAATAAAGATTTCAATTCAGACTTTCCGTTTAAGACCACGCACATTTCAAGATTAAAATATCCATACCTCAAGCAGGGTGTCCGATACATTCATCATCCCATCATTTGAATAGCTCACTAAATTGCTCGACACACGCGAATCATCGATTTGTATGTTTTTTACTCTTTTCTCGATAACATTCTCGATGGGAATTAAGTATCGAGCGATCGAGATACAAACGAATAAAAAGTTCTTTATAATGTACCACGCAATCGTCTCTAATGTTTCTGTGTTTGTATCAATGTAAGCTGTATATTATTGTAATTGTATAGATTTTATTGCATTTACAACTTATGTGTGCAGGTATGAGTATAGCTTAAATATTGCATCCTTTTCAACTATGCACCAATGAATATTTTGTTGTAATACATTTATATCTTTGAGCGAATGGCTTCTTTATGGCTCCCTATATCATTAAAAAAATCATCTGTATACTGAAATTATCTATTTTAGGCATCCTTCTGCATATTATACTTCAAACGTTCGCGTTGCATATTAATACTTTACTGTTTTACGGGATTTAACGCGCACGTACCTTTTTTATTTGTTTTATGCTTGACGTTTCGTTTCGTGTGTCTGCTTGTGACCATGGCAGGTGTAACCCCGTCGAAACGTCAAGCATAAAACAAATAAAAAAGGTACGTGCGCGTTAAATCCCGTAAAACAGTAAAGTATCCTTCTGCATATTCTAATTTCACGAATCAAATTCGAATTATACGTTCATGAAATATCGCTTGCATTAAATGCAAATACAGCTTTCGGTATTGAAACCGTTAAACACAATACTCCATCAGTCATATAGGTCAAAACTACAATGGACAGAATATCTGCTATCTAGACAACTTATTGAACTGTAAACAAATACCAATTGACCTATTTCTTAAGCAACAGCCAGTAATGTAAACAACATAACATAGTGTTATAGTTTAAGACAAGTCATGAACTCGTTCAGAAATAGTTGAAACTATTGCGATCTACAAGTCAATCAATAGGCGAATAAGTAAGTAAAGCTGCACCCTATGCTAATTTATATAAAGCTGAGACCTCTATCTTGGCTTTAAAATGTCAACAAAATAAACCCAAAAAGGTCAGCGCAGTCCAGATAATTCGTATTTTTAAGATGTTTAGATGGCGTAGGTTCCATACCTAATTCAATTGAATTTTAGTTTCAGTGCCTTACTAATAAACGCTGCATAAAGTTATGCTTTATTAGGCTTTATTCATTGCATAACTTTACACAGTGATTATTAGTAAGGGCATCAATCTATATGTGTAAAACTAACATCAAAATTTGTACGCCTCGGCCTCGTCAGGTAAAGCATGTTTAGACTTCAGATACTGTTTCTAGGATCATGCTGCATGTTTTTGACATAACAAAAAAATCTATATCTTAAAAAAAATACCCTTATTTATTTATACATACTTATGACTAGATAAGAAAACATATCTTCTTTTACTAATATATTTATGACTTTAATATAAAAATCACGCCGCATTGGATTTTTCACGTCAACGCGCGCACCGCCCCTATTCAATACAAAACACCAGCCAGCCCAGCTAATACAAACGTTCCTAACATTCACTACCAGCCGCAAATGAACCTGTTCGGAATGCGCTCAAGCAAACTGCACTGAATCAAAATGTCAAAATAAAACATTATTATTATCCGCTAACTGAACCTGTGGGGTACCTCAGTGACGTAGTAAATGTCAAGAACGAACGCTATTCTATTCGTACTGTCGACCGCGGAACAACTATGGAACCCATAAATATTCCACCGACATTACAGTTGCAGGAACTCATTTGATTAACGGTAAAATCTATATAACAATTCACTCGATATATCTGTGCCCCTAACAGTATCGAAGTAATGTGAATTGATTCAATTAAATACAACACTCACGTTTTAATAAGATGTGACTAATAAACTACTTATTATCTTGCCCTACGATGCCGAGTTGCTACAAAGAAATAGAATTCTCATTTTCATTTACCCACTTTGTAACATAAACGTGAGCAATCCAAAGTAACAAAGTACCGAATACTACTATAATTCTTGCATCTAATCGAGTGTGAATGCGGTTTGATAATCGAATTACAGTCAGTACAACTTACACCACAATTGCTGTTTAATGGTAAACCAAAAGGCTTTCGTAATGAACTCCATTACATTGTTAAGTACTATCGCCACATTTTTGATTTATCTATGAAAATTGCTGGCCAGACCCTTTTGTTCGAAAAGGTCAAGGACAATAATATGCTATTTGAAAATGTTATTCATTGACGATTGGAAACAAAACAATTCCGGAGAACAAAGCTCTGCAAACGAACAGTATGATCAGCACAAAACTTTATTAACACAGGACTTCATAAATCACATGACGCAATGAGTTTTGATGGAGTGTGCTTTTAATTTCATCGAAATAATTAATGGAAGTGAAATAAATAAGAGTTTAATTATAAGAACAATGCAAGGTTACGAGAATAAACATCATGTATTCTTACCGAATTGACACGTTATACACAAAGCTAAAAGCTTTGTGTAAAACGTGTACACAAACTTTACTTTCAAATACATTAATTTAAAAGTCCATTCTTAGCGTGCAAATCGTCCATATAAATATGAATGCTGAGCACATTGGCGGCTACACGCAATACGGGCTGCAAGGATTCATAATCTTTGACAAAGAACAGGTCCCATAGTCGGAGATAATTTTTCGTAACATCACCTCGCAGAGGCTATATCTAAGATTGGATCTTAGAGGTGATCACATGAATTCTTGGGCACACCGCACAGGGCTTGTAGATGTTATCTAAACATCTTAAATTATTGTCCTGAGAGCAGCTACTCGGCTCTCATCTAGCGTTATAATCGCGGAGTTGACTAGAAAATTCACTTGAACCTAACGTTGGATGAGGCAATCGATGCATGTTCGATAGTATAAACCGTCAAATAGCAAACATCTTTTCAATTTATCTAGAACATTTGATTAGCATGCACGATAGCTGCTGCTTCGTAAACATGTTTAAAGCGCATTCACTGCTAGAAACGCCGCGGTATGCGACTTAAAGATTTTCAAAGTTTGAGCGAAGGTAGAGATGATAAAATTTGCATATATACTCCAGAATTAAGACTTGCGTGTTGCCAAAAATAACTCTCATTACATGATACGCAGCGGGTGACATCATGCGCCACAATCTCGGCGTCTCGGTGCAAAAAAGGCCACATCCAAAACGTTTCGCAGCATTTTGTAAATGTGAAGCACATATTTTGTGGTTTTATTGCTATTCGCGTTGAAAGCACGGCGGGCACTCCTACTAATGCTCGGCGTAAGGTCAAATTACTAGCCGACGTTGCAAAGCCGAGTGCTTAGATAGGCACTGTTCAAATTGCGTCGAATAAAAAATAGGTTTAGTGAGATTGCAAGCGTTTCCAATTGACTTTTACGTTGGGAACTTGAACGAGCCCTATTCAATCTGGAATATAGTTTTTATTTCTATTTCTGACTCACAATTCCTATTGTAATTGAAGAAAAAATGATATTCGTGAAATCGTGATTATCATTTGTGGATAGATTCATTCTAATTAGATTCGATAGACATTAATATCAGTCAGGTAGTAAAAAGGCTAGCTACCTTTCTTGAGGTAGTTAAATCTATGTATCGAGCACTGAATATTTTGTGTATGATAAATGGTGTTTTCCAAGGTTTCATTTGAAGCAGTGATGTCAGTCTCATGCGAAAGATGTAGCCTAATACGAATACGAGTAAGGGCAAAAGTGTTCGAGATGAGTCGTTAAAAGTGTGGAGTTATTGGTCGTTTGCTGCGGGCGACACGCAAAGGGGCCGGCCGCAAATGGGCGATCACTTTCGTTGGAACATCACTTTAGATGTGGCAATAGTCTCCTATATATATTTATATACGAATGGTACAAGAGCCCTGATTTGTCAAACCTACGCCGACGTCTACTACGCCTAAAAATTTGTTTAATGGACAAAGCATGCGTACTTATTAGCTTCAATTCGGTTTAATTTTTTCTGGTAATTCTTAAGACTCTAAGGTTTAAGGTAGGATTCTAAGGTTTAGTTTTTAATCTTATGTAAATACGACCGACAAACCAGCCATCTTACTTCAGCCTAAACAGTAAAATATACTTTTTAGCCCGAATAAATAATTGAGAAACTGACAATTAATAAAGCATTAATTCTCCACAGCATAATCTATTCTCTATATACTTACACAAAATAGAAAACTGACTGATTGTTGATGTATCGACGCACAGCCCAAACGGCCGCACGCCGGCGCCGGTCCTTAGCCCATATATGCCCAAAGGGTCGATAACGACCCACACTTACTCAAGGCAATTAAGTGATTGTTTATGTAATTCTTTTAACACTTGAGACCAGCAATGACCAGCCATTCGAAGCTTGACAAACACCTCTTTGTTCTTATCTACCATCGTTCCAGTTTTTGTGAATATAAGAAGTAATTTTAGTACCTTCAAATTATACCAGCCAAATTGTGTCGTCGAGTGCACGATTCCGTATTTATAAATGTAAGTATTTTTTATTTGTGTAAACGAAAATATTTTTTTGCGTTTAATTTATATTGACTAATAACTAAATAATCATAACAAATAATCAAAATTGCAAATAATAATCATTACAATAGTAATAATCAAGAGAAAACTTGGTTGGGTCGTTAACGACCCTTTGAGCAGATATATGACCTAATGATGTTTATATAGGAGTTCACCATATACTCGAAATTTTTGAGATTTTTGATGAATTGGAAAAGGTAGCTGAGGAAAATATAGTTGGTAAAATAGATATTTACATAAATCCCCTAAATAGTGGTCAAAATTCAGAACTGAACTCTGAAGACGAACCCTGTAATGATTCAGATCGGCTAAATCAAGCTCATCTTCAGGCACCTGCTGAATTAGTCATAACAGAAGACATCTAGTATCTGAGAGTAAATAAGAAGAAGAAAGTGAAGGAGAGCCAGCTAGACCAAGAAGTTCACAATCCTCTAAAGACGAAGTCTCTATAAAAAAAAACAGCAAAACCAACCGAAATGAGGAAAAAAAATGTTTGTCCCAAAAATATTGCCATAATTACATAACAGTTACATGGAAAGAGTAGACAAACTTGATGCCAATGAAGGTACCCCTGATGGCAACGCTATCTATATAAAAAATGATATATGTCAGTCATGTTATGGCTTGTGAATGTAGCTGTAAGCAACACTACCCTTTTGGAAAATCTCTTGGCAGCTTTGTGGACACTTTAGAACGCTTCTCATGAGATTTGGAATGCCACGAAACAAGCCAGGCTCACATGCCCATCAACATCATAACAAATAGCGTCTGCAGTTTGCTATTTCGAAGCATACTAGCGTTTTGCTACTTATCATGATAAATTGTAATAATAACGTTTTTTTATAAAATTTATTGCACTTTGATATGACATTTTTCGAGTTATTTATTTAATACCCATAGGACTGGTATGTGCCCAGTGGGTCGTTAGTGACCCACCATAAAAAACCACTTTCCCATTTCTTTTTCCCAAAAGTGATGTTACAGATATGTTTTTATATATACTTACACAAATATATCAAAAAATTACGAAATTCGGAGAAAATAATAATTACGGGCATATATGGGTTAGGACATGGGGTGTGTTCTTTGTGAAGAGTAGGTGACCACTAACAAAGGATTTTTGGAAATTCGACCCTAAGGTGTTAAATTAGTGGATGGAAATTTGAGTCCATACGGGCGAAGCCGCGGACGAAAACTAGTTATCATTATAATGCTCAAAATCCAATCCATGTTAATAACGGCGTTGTAAAATTTCTGATATCTCAGACCTACATTATCTAGGTCGAATGTGCAGAGTAAAGGCTGAATTGTAATTCCAACAGTGTTTGTATCCTTATTACGCGGTTGCATTGATGCCTTTATCTGCATTGTAAGACTGATTTACCAGTTTTGTAATTTACTTTGTGCTCTTAATTTCGATTGTACCTATATAGACAATGCACTTGCTTGCCTACTTATTGAAATTAAATTACAATGAGAGTGTTTGTTTTCAGCCCGATATTATCTCATTAACAAGTTTATTTAGTTTCTAGAATAGTATGTTTGTTTCGTATCTATTGCAATAATCTTGCTTGCGTCGAAGATCGAAGATACAAACTATGAAGACATTTGAAGATACTTTAATATCCATATATTATTGTTTTTATCGCCAAATAAACCTGATTTCTATATTTTAGTTTACCTACCTACACTGCACTAAAGCCAAGAAAATGTCAAGACAATCTTTGGGATTGCAGCAATAGACGCATTTTGCTCGTAAATAAATAATTTGATCATTTTAGCGCGTACACCGCTGCGCACAAGTGCAATACTCGACGATTGCAACATGTATGGGTCACGGAGCAAAACGCCGACTTGAGAACAAATCGGCTTTAAAGCGCTGAAGCTGCTTACTTTGATTGCTTCCTTTACGAATTGAAGATAAATCCGAAGCCTCGTACAATGTTTTAAAACTGTGTGATTTTTTTGGGATACTGAAAACTACAAAACGTGTTTCAGTGAAAAAATTAGAATAAATTTTAATCGTATGAGGAAAATATGATGAGTTTCACACTTTCAGGCATGATGAATTTCATATAATAATACACTGGGTCGATAATACAATACGTCTATTATAATGGCAAAGCCTTTCCTAAGCTCTCAGAAAACCTTTTCCAAACGGATATTCATAATTTCTATCTAATAATAAAAAAATAACATCAACAACAGATTCTTAAAACAAAGCCACCGCAAGAAAATCATCTAACAAACGCCGAACAAAGCGCTTTCCGATGCGCAAACGCATCGCGTGGGCGCGGCGCCCCGGGCGACCTATCTCCATGAACAAATTATAATTTCAAAATCCCCATCGATTTATGTGGATGCTCATCTGAATAAACCGGTGCTCTATTTTACACTCTTTATCGTACTATTGTTTTTCGATGCGAGGAGAAAAAGTTTAGTGACAAGCTCTATCTAGGATTAACAATGTCGCTAAGGTGTAATAAAATTGCGCGGAATTATGTTAGGTAGATTATTTTGTGTGGGTATGTTCGGACAATATTTTATATGAATATTTGTGTCCTGTGGCGTTCGGAGATAGCGTACAAGCATTGAAAGCATAGATGGAAACAGTTTTTGTTTTGAAGTTCTAGACATTTCTTTTTCATCGTCTGAGGCTTTCTGCTCAACTGTGGCTATTAATCTTTGTATTAACTTAACGTGCTATTGGTTAACTAGTTAGAAGAGGGTTGTAATTAGGATCAGTTCTATAGTGATTTAAATTGGGTTTGGTTTTTCGATTTAGTTTCGGACAAGTACCAACGTGACCTTTTCAATTTAAAACACTTTCTAAGTAATAGGTAAAGGATAAGAACGTGAGGAAATTTTGAACAGTCAATGAAAGTCAGCCGCAACCCTGGCAGGCGTTAGCCCTGTTGAACCCGTTCTCGTGCTTCTCGCGCTTGAGGCGCGCGTGGAACACTAACGCGCCGCCAACGCGGGTCTCGTCCAAGCCGGGCGGTTACCCATCACTCGCCATCCGCAGACCCGCGCCTACGGTGGCCGGTAGTCGTATTGCGACTCTCGACGTCTACGCCTGGGTCCGTTTCCGGGGCACGAGGCTCGTGGTTGCCTCGCGCGCGCCGCCGATTCCTTCACAAGCATAACTGCTTCGCAGAAAGAGGCGACGGCTTCCCATTCAGTCTCGCCCCGGAGCATGGCCTGAACCAAGAAGAAGTCACCGCCGCCGATCGCCTCTGCGAAGATACGGCGATAGCTCGCCCATGCGAGGCATAACTCCACCGTGTGCTGGACCGTGTCCCCCAGGCGACCGTTGCTGCAGTGGTGACACAGGAACCTCCCGAACTGTCCGTGTCCGGTGAGGCCCTGTGTCAAGCGATACGTAAGAGCGCCGTGGCGCTCCAGCCACTCCTCAAAGAGGGGTCTCCGCTATTACGGCGTGCCCAATCAATGAAAGTCTGAAATCGCCAATCCGCCTTGAGCAAGCGTGGTGACTAGTGAACAATGCCCGTGTCTTTTTTGTACGAGAAGAGGTATTTTTTAGCAACGGGACAGTATTAGCATTATTATTTTATATACCTCCCAATCTTGTTGACGCTATCAAATATTTTAAATAGGTAACTTTAACAGTTTTGTTAACATAAAGATTCGACAGTCATCAATTTTGAAAGGGCAAACGTTGATCACGTTTTAATGGTGCCCAAATAAGACATCAGACCGGGTGGCCTATTACAAAGACCGCACATCATTATGTGGTGTTGTTAATAGCCTCTTAAAGTCCAAATTAGTCGAATAGAGGTTCCATCCGAAGCGTCTTTAATACAAATTACTTTGCACTAAATGTTTGAATGTTCAAAACACGTTTTATTTCAAAGGCTCGGCTGTTGTAATGTAGTCTGTTTAGAATCAAAGCATGTATTAAGCATAGAATTATCTTATTGATCTAAGTTTACCTAAAACATCGATTTATTCGTCGTGTGTAATTTTACGTGGCTAAGTTACAGGACTGGTTTCTTAATAGCTACGTTAGCGGCGAGTCAGGGCCTGCAGTAGAATTCAACCTATTTTTATTATTTTAAAAAGAATGCAATATGTCCGTCTGCCTATCCATTACGGTTTTAGGCTAAACAACTACCTGATTTTAAGTTTTTAAACTATAGCATTTTTTTTAACACAGACATAATTTAATTCTAGATAAAAGTCACTTTAATAAAATAAAACCATTGGTACGAAGCGTTTAGAACTAAGTTTATGTAACACGTAAATAATGGGTGTTCAGACTTTCTCATTACAACAACAGCAAAAATCGTTTCGTAGGCGTAAGTAGAAAAATATGCTGGAGTTGTGCTCCAGTCGTGAATCACTCGAACTAATGTACTGCTGTTGTTTAAAACATTGCCAGTGTAAATTATGCTTTATCTACAGTGTACACCAATCTCTAATATATTGATTGATGTATAGAAGCCATCCTTATCACTAATGTTTATATTTAGGAAAATCGAAAATGTTATCAGCTTAGGGTAGACTACAAACAGTCACATGTGGTGTATATATTTTTAAGATAGACAAAAAAATACCAAAAAATACGCGCGGAAAAAGTCGCGAGCCATTATTTTTATTATTTAAGTTGAAAGTATTAGTAATTAAACTTTGTCACCAAATTAGGTTTAATTTCACTACGATAATGGATAAAAAATGTGTTTTTTTTGCCCAATAACAATTAAGTTAAAATATTTAAATTAAGTATAAACATATTTTTAGTTAAAATTAAAACAGATTACAGAATATTATGGTTGTAACACTTTAGCTTAACCTATTTAATTGGAAGGAACTGATTCCCAACATACAGCTCACGCTAGTTTGGGAAACAGGGCTCGCAAATGAAATGTGTACACTTGTTGTTGCAATAAAGATTTTGTATTTTTTTGTATTTGTATTTCAACAACTCTACCCTCTCTCGAAAATCAATTTCTTACTCTCTTTAACCCTCTTGAATTGTTGTTTCTAGTTCTCACATAAAGCTATTAATGAAATAAGAATTCAATCAAAAGGCCCTGTACAATACATAAACTAAACAAGCTTTCAAGAGCTTTGCCAACAATATTAAGTAACTCGTTATCCTTCATGAAGCTCGCGACCTCTTAGTACGGAAATCACGTAACTGCGATATAAGTACTATACTTCAGCCAAATCCGTTAAGATTTTTATATAAACAATATGCACGTAACTAATCGCAAGTTCATAGTAGGTATGTTATAATTGTATGTATTGTATGTTATAATATTAGACTGTATACAGTTGATCTAAAGTTTGCTTTTCTACAAATAACTCGTAATCTTCTAGTAAGCCACTGCTGAATATGTAGTCATGGATCAGTTTTCGGGTCGGCCAAAAAGTATCAATAGAATTTTTCGATAGCAGGTCGAAGATTGGAAAATGGTTGTGTGCTACCGAGCTTCAGACATGTGAAGCCAATGACTTAATTAATAATAGCTTAATCAAATGCTTGCTCGCAAACACTTAAATGGTCTTAAAAAAACCATCAAACATTTAAATACACACGTGATTCGAGACACAATAGAAAGACAATAGCAGCGCGACAATCGGCTCTCGCTTGGTCGTTGAAAGGTTAAAATGAAACGGGTAGTAATAAAAGCTCCATCTAACCTAACCTATCCGAGTCGGGGTGCCCTAAAGTCTATGTAGATTGCAACCAGTTTTCATCATTATTGAGAGTTAAAAATAAATTTGATAACCAACAATAGAAATTAAAACAGTTCATGCAAGTTGTAAAAATATGATTATTTTGACGAAACCTCTGTTGTCGGTAACTTAGTAATTTTGTCGGAGATTTAGTTTTCTATTCGGAAATTAGGATTTTTTGTCGGTAATTCATTATAACGCTGGTTAATTAGAATAATAGTCGGCCACAGATCGCTGGAGATTAATTTGTTTGTCGGAACCATTATTATTTCCCAAATGAAACAGCTTTTTAAATTCTCACTCTTGCTTATATGCTTGTTTAACAGTTATTTATTATTGAAGATTCTTCAATGTGTTTGGCTCAACTATGCACTATGCGAAGCAATAAACACAGATCGTACACATTAGTGTTTGGTATAATTTAATTGGTGATTAGAGACGATGAATCGGATACAAATGATAATTGATTTTTATAAAATGGGATGACAAATGGCAAAAGAATCGGATCTTTCATTATTTGTTGGTTTTTAAATTTTTTATTAATAGGTATAAACGGAAATAACAAATTAATTAACATCAATTAGCATTTTTTTATTTAAATTTGTGTTGAGTTTCATGACTTTATGAGTGACCAGGTTGTCTCCCGCGTTAAGTTAGATGTTTTATAACTGCTCTGCCCCCATGGGTCATAGCATGATATTATGTAGCCTTTATGTTATTCTGATGTATAAGCCAAAAAAATATGGCCGTTATGTTGTTTTTTTGTGTGTGTTTTACACAAAAAAAAACACATAACGGCTATACTTTTAACAACAACATATTTATAATAACAACAACGCTTCTTTCTCTCCCTCCTCATAAATTTTGTCATTTTTAACATTAGTCATCAGTTTATATTTAATGTATATTTCTCTTTAGCTGCATGTACCAATTTGTAATTCCGACACATTAGCAACTTCATCTCATTAAAAGTTGCGCTTCCATTGCGGTTATTCAAATTTCCTGTTCAACTTTTGCAACATAGCTTAATTATTCAAACTATGTTGAACTTTGAAATATGTTAGCAAATCAAACCACACAAGTAATAATTGATTACTTGTAAAAACATTCTAAGACTTGGGCTACACTTCCTAACAATTTCAATTTAATTGAATTTGGCACAATTCACTAGTTACGTAGTGTTCGTTAGAAAAGTAAATATTGCAATATTCTTAAAGCGGTCAAAACTATTTCATGTAGTTATGCATAACATAATCCATTTTAGTTCTTACCTAACACTAAGGCAGATATTAATAATTGTTGCTTAGTGAATAAAATAAATATTATGGGACCACTCACACATGGTCATAATATGATCCTAAACTAGCCAAAGCTGTGCTATGGTAACCAGACAACTGATCTGCGCA
This sequence comes from Athetis lepigone, assembly GCA_033675125.1. Taxonomy (NCBI): domain Eukaryota; kingdom Metazoa; phylum Arthropoda; class Insecta; order Lepidoptera; family Noctuidae; genus Athetis; species Athetis lepigone. Next base: position 10,388,859 of record CM066225.1, read on the forward strand.
CATAATTTGTAGACAAATACGAGTAAATCACTAGATAGCATAAAACAAAGTCGCTTTCCGAGTTTTATGTATGCTTAGATCTTTAAAACTTCGCAACGGATTTTGACGGTATTTAAAAAAAAGATAGAGGAGGGTAAAACGTGCATAATATAGCAGAGAAAAGCTGGCATTTCCAAAGATTTATAACCACTTTTAAGCTGGGGTTGATAGCTAGTTATAGATAAATTAAACAGAGACAGAACAAACAATCGGGAGACCAACAGAAAAGCGCCCAAGCAATGAAGCTCGACGAGTCCCGGAGAAACGATTTAACTGTCTTGGATCCCGCAACAAAACGAATCAAAAAAGAACAGCGGAGGAGTAAGAAAATACATGATTTTCAAGCACAGGGTTACTAACCACCAGACCAACCAACAGACAGGCCAGTCAACTAAAATAGCAAAATGAGACAACATACATGCAATAAAAAACATATTTATAATTCTCAGAATTACGAAAACTTTATGAGAGAGCAATCAAATAAGATTTATTACTAAATAAGACTTAGATATTAGATAGTTATTAAATTAGCTATTCTATGATGTCGTTATTATAATTTATTTTATTGTCAAGCTGCACCTAAAGACATTCCAATTTCGAATACGTCATGGCTTTGAAAACAACATTAATATTGTAATAGCAGTAATCGTCTTGCGTCGCTATATTGCAAATTACAGTAGAAGTAGGAAAACAGTTTAATTTTTTATTATGTTAAACGTCTCCTCCAAGGGTGTATAAATAACTAAATCTAATACATAAATTCCAAATAGTACAAATTACCATTCGCGGGAAATGGCTACTATTTCCCGGGTATAGTGATTTATACTTCTCAATATATAAAGTACGATATCCCGGCAGTAAATCTTCAATTTTATTAGACAGTACTTTATGTTAACAAAAACTACAAATAGATAGTCAGAATAAATTAAAGCTTCCTTTTTCGAAACACATCCCTAAGAAATCTACTGCCAACTTCAGTAGCATAAATTCCGTCCACGATTAGGCGGATAGGTAACATAACATACCAAACTAAAAATAGACCTTATCAGAGAAATACTTCAGTATAATAAGACGAGTACTGCTTCCCATGACTCCATTAACGTGTATCAGCCGGTATCGAACCCCCGGCCTGCGGGTATCGACACCTCGACATGTCCCCAGCATCTTACGGTGTGAGATAAGGCCAAAGGCACATCATCTAAAAGCTAAGAGCGCTAGTAAATTGCGGCAATCAATAGTTTGACGTTGGTTATAGAAATCGCATGTGTTTACTGTGTCCTATGCTTGAACGGATGCTCTTGTGACTATGGTTTTAGGGTTATCTGTGCCCATGATTTATGGTGGTACTTGCACAATATTAAGTAATATTTCGATTACACAGAGTGTTAAATAGTTTTACGTGCCTTAAAAGAAAATAATATGATAGATATTGTTGGTATGTATATGTTCTGCAATAATACATATTGTATGTTAAGTATAAACCTAACATACAATATGTATTGTACATCATCGTACATTATATACCGCTGCGGATATTTTTTTGAAAAGCAAATAATAACCGACTTAACTCCCAATTTCAACGAATTAGGTTATACTATGTAGCCTTTGCGATCTTGTTTACAAAACAATGTTAAAAAATTCTTGGACGTCATTTACGGATCTTATCTATTTAGTTAGAGCATGGCAAATAGAGTCGCTCGACACCCAAAATAGATCATAGAGCTTAAACACCATGTTAAAAAATTCAAGTGTACTCGTACGCCGTAGTCCTGAAACCATTCCAAAAAGGTACTCACGTCATGAGTAGTATCCCCCTTGTGTATCCGTTCCTCTGTCTCCTGCACTCGCTCCGTGATGTTCCTCGTCAGCACTCGCTTGTCATGGCTCTCGCGAACCTTCCCGTCAGGGTTGGCGACCACCAGTGACGTCACGTGGACTTTGGTGCCTGCTGGAGCTACTACTCCTCCTATGAAGACGCCGTCCACTTCTGTGGATATAGTATGCCAATTAGACCTTCAAACACAAATGATTCGAGACACAGCAGAGCAGACCAGCGCGGCAGACGGCTGTCGCTTGGTCGTCGGAAGGTTAAACGAAAGATTGGGTTTGGCGGTCCTAGGTTGACTGGTAAAAAATGCCTAAGGCATTAAGTGCTTAGTATCTTTGTGCATGAAGGTTAAATCAATAAACGGGGGTTAATGGTTATTATACAAAACTAGCTTTTTCCTGTCTTCTTTTACAACCTTTCATTCCCAAAAGTTTACCCTGTTGGGAGTTGAATATCCAAAAATCTTTTCTTATTACGACTCTACGTCACAAAAAATAACTACTGTAAATATTCCATGTCTAGCTTCAGAAGTTTCAGCCGTGCGTTGATTACCATAAATAAGCTTGTTTGCCTCTTTACATTAGCATTAGAAATTATTTACCGTCAGGTGGCGCCCCGATCGCTCCTGCTTCATTTTCCTCAGCTTCCTCTTCGATCTGCTCATCAGGGACCCGATGCTGTTAAAATGAAAATAAATAATTAAAAATAATTTTATTTCAATAACTTTATGACAATTTACAATATTTTTTGTTGAAATTAAATAGTTAAGTTTGATTACTTATATTGGTACGGTTTCGTTTAAATAATTACTGTATCCATATTATTATATCTGTAAATTTAATATTATAGTAGGTAATACTCCGCTATCGTGAGCATGCGTGATGTTATGTAGCTCAAAGTTATAACCTTCCTCTAAATATGGACACGCAAAAGTGATTGACGGGCCTGTTGGTCTAGTGGTCAGTGACCCTGACTGCTAAGCCAGAGGTCGTGGGTTCGATTCCCACCCAGGACAAACTTTGTGTGATGAGCATAAATGTTTGTTCTGTGTCTGGGTGTTATTTATATATATTATGTATGTATTTAAAAATTATATAAGTATGTATATCAGTTGTCTGATTACCATAACACAAGCTCTGCTTAGCTTGGGATCAGATAGCCGTGTGAAATAAAAAAAAAAACGACTACCGGACAGACTATCCGGACGGACTATCCGGACAGAGAGACCATTATTAAAACAATCAAATCATCCATCTAAGAAAAATGAACAATAAGTATAAATTAGTACCTAACTTTTTAAAAGCTAAAAATAAAGGAAAATGAATTAGTTACCTCGGTCTGTTGATAATTAGTAGTATGTGTGTCTTCATTGACGGAGGTAGATATCTTGGGCCCCGAGTCGCTCAGTATGCGTCCATCTTCTAATATTAGCTCGCGCTTGACTCTTGTCGCGATCTGACGAGTCGTTGTCACCTCGCTTTTCTTCCGCGTCACCCATTCTTCTGCAAAAGTAAAGGAACAAAGGTGAGTTTTAGTCAGTAAAAGTCTGACACTCCCTAGGAAGTCATTTGAGCCTGTTTGAATGTAAAAAAAAAATAAACAATACAATAATTTTAATAAAAGTCGTAAGGAGAAATGGAGTGATTAGATCTTTTAATAAAGATTTGTCTCAAATAGGGAAATTGGTATCCGATAAAAGATAATCTAGAGGTCTTTGCCCTACAGTGCTAAAATTTAGGCTTTTGTTCATTATAATAAAAGGAAATTGATTTCTAAAAATACATTAATATAAGCAAAAAATATACTAACCTTCTTTGGTTGTTGCTATTGTGTCTCCCGGCTCGGCCTGTAACAAAGAGTTATTACATTTATTAGACCTTATAAAATTTAAATAATACTCGTGGTTTATATTAGTTAATTTTCTACAGCGCCATCTCTTACCGAGTAGCTGAACTTATATAAGTCGTAGTTAGCTGGGCGGTCAGCCATGAACTGTAATAGTACTCGCGGCCGTCGCTTGATGGCGCCATGGTCGCTTAATGTAAAGACTGTCACCATTAAAATTCATAAAATTTTACAATATCCGCGGAAAATTGCACTGCACAAATTTCAGTCACAGTTCATTGAATTTATTCACCATTTTTTAAATCCACACAGTTCACACTTATAAATAAATAAATAATGTTTGAAAAACATTACGATTTACCTGTACACAAACAAAAAGTCTATGAACTAAACTATAAACAATTTACGTGTAATAACTGAAGTACTGAATACCGTGTATTCTAGCGCCGTGTTAATAATCGACTGCAGGAAAATCAAGGCTTAGCTGTAATTTAATTAATGAGCCGCAGATTAACATTTTCTTTTGGCAAACAATGCTATAGTATCGTGATGAGTATTCCGTCCGTACGCCTCTGTTTCCGTTGGGACCAAGAGTTATATTGAACTCTCTATACAATAAAATATTTAAAGAAATCCAACGGATTTTCCGGGGAAATGCAGTGGATTAAATTCAGTACGAAGCATAAAGATATCTATAACCTATATACAGGTTTACGACTATAAAAAATGAACAAAATATGCTGTAAACTTTTTATTTCCGCGGAAGAAATTGATCCCAGTTTGTTCTGCTTGCCGGTTTCCTAAAGGCCAACAAGGCGTGTCTAATAAAATCATAGAAGCTTTCGTCTCATCTACATCCCATTCAAGTGCCTCTACTTGAGACCCTAATCCCTATTTGAATTTCACGGAAGGTCTATTTTTCAAGGGCTTCCCTACATTAATAATGGTCTACGAAACACGGTCTATTCAAAGTTACATAGTCTATGAATCGCATTGATTATAAACGACCCGGAAACTCGGAAAGTTTTTCCATTTGTGTTCCTCCGAGGGAAGTAGAAAATATTGCACGTGACTGCAAAAGTTATTAGCTCGCCAAACGCGACTGTCGTCAGGAAAATATAAAGAGGGGTACTTACAAAGGTAGTTACTTTGTAGTTAGTGAGAAAGGGAGTTGTATACTTTGTTTGTAAAATACTATCGACTTACAAGTTAAACAATAATAGCGTCTGGCCTTTTCTTGGGACCTAATGGTTAAGACTTTTCATGAGATTGTGGATTAGGTCCACGGTTTTGCCAATTCAAATAGTTTTCAAAGTTTATCTTAGGCATCACAGACATCAATATGAGTTTGAAATCGTCAATTCGCGTTCCACACACAGCAGTAGACCACATGGATTTGGAAAAAGTTAGGTGAGGCCATGTTTCGCAGTGGACGCTTTAGACCTGCCTTCAGCAAGCGTGGTTTTCTACTATTTACTAAGGCCCCGCCGCCCGGCTGGGACCAGGACCGCGTCGACGGCGCGTTAGTGTTCCACGCGCGCCTCAAAGAGAAGGAGTCAGCACAGGAAGGGGCCTAACAGGGCCAACGCCTGCCGGGGTTGCGGAATGTGTATAGTAGTCACCGTGACCCTGGAACGTAAAGGGCAATCGAAGGAACATGAGTGGGTTTTAGTCAGTAAGAGTCTGACACGCCCTCCCGCCGCACCCAGGACGGGAGCAGTCATTGGATGATTTCCCACTCACCAAAAAAAAAAAAAAAAAAACTATTTACTAAGGCTTAACTTTTTTTTCTTATTTTGTTTTAACGTGCTAACGCTGAAGCTACCAGTCAAGTTAGATTACGTACTTAATTGCTTTTGTAAATGCTATACGTTTTTATTCTCACAATTTGCTATTATTTCTGTAGCTGAAAATCACAATTTGATCTGTTTTAAATCTCTTGTCAACTTGTGTGAAACACATTAAATATTTTTAATTAGCCATTAAAGAAGCTGAACATCACTTCGTCGCGTTCCAAAAAGTTGTTGTTACACATTACATTATGAAAATATTCCTTTGCAACATAAATCATAACTAATCGATCCTTTCAACACGTCACCAAAGTTGCAAAACATGTCACTCAAATCCAATAACATATTCATCTGATAACATCAAAAATATCCTCGTACCATTGACCCGGGTTCCGTGTAAAACGGTCCTGATTGACAAATTGTTACGGCACAATGATATATACGGCCACTTTTGCCGCTTCCACACGTCCAGTATTACTTGACATGCGACGGAATATGGAACTTAAGTGAAAATATACTGAGTTTGACAGTTCGTTGACGTTTGCTTTTGCAAGCTGTGTCGCTGTCAGGTGTCAAGATTTATTGGACCCCGGTACACGTGTCGACAGTATCGCGTCTCTACTACCCTATTAAGGATAATGGATAGAATGATGTGCACTTAGATGACTACACTGGCGTTTGTGTTAGTTTTTATAATAACATGTTTATCTTTAGCGGTCATATTGGTATTTTGGGCCAATATTATTGGGCTGGAGTATATAGGGCTGTAATACAAGCTCTACTAAATTTAGAATGCAGTTTTTAAAAGGTCTTTTAAAGTAACAATCTAATCGTGGGCTGGCAATGCTTAAGGGAGCCGGCGCCGGGAGCCCTATGTCTAGAAATAGAAGACTTTTGACTTATCAGCCAGATGTCGTCCACTTTTAGACGTACGACAAAGCAATGATGACGACACATACACTTCCACGAATGTACTTGCTATCTGTGGAAGATACACCTCAACCTTTCGATGACCAAGCGACAGCCGGCTATCGGGCTACTAAGGTCTTTCTATTGTGTGTGTTCGAAGGTTTAAAGCAACAAAATGCACATTTCTGGTATAGATTTTTTAATTTTAGGAGATAGCTTAAAAAGAACCTTCGGACGACCACAAACCGTCCAAAGTTCCTGAGGTCAAACGGTATCAAGAACCTGTGCGTCTAACGTTCTAAGAACAACGATTGTTATTTGTCAAGTCGTGTGTGTCCCATTGTGTTGACTCATGACTATGCACAGTTGGTAGGTGGTGTCTCAGTTTGACGTATGGCTGTCGATTACCAATCAATCGGCTTGAGCTGACAACAGGTTAAGCACCTGCTGACCTCGTCATTGATGAAAACGTAATAATTATGAGATAAAATATTTATCGTGGTGCGTTACCAGATTTTTGTTGTCACTTTGGCAGTTAAACTGGTCATTAGGTGAGCATCAAAGGTTTCTTTTCCACGTAGTGTAATTATTCCTCACTTGTGTAACTTCTGAAGGACAATATCTGTCATCCTTTTTATCTACCAGAAACTTCCGAGCCTCGAAAAATCACGGAGACACTTATGATCTTTTCTCTATCGACAAAATAAAACAACATAGGTATTTCCCACCAAAGGTCGATGTCGGAATTTTAATTAGGCCTAAAAATACATCTTAAATTTAACTAATATAGCCTTTAAGCCGTTAATTAATACAGCTTAACCACACGTTAAAAATCCCATCATAAATATCGACACACCTATTAACCCTAAACATAAAAGTCCGTTACTTGGCACTACACCTCGAACAGCCAATTAATTAGCATCGTATCGGTGTCCCATCTACAAATAAACAAATTAACGTGAGAATAAGAATAACTCTCTGTCACAGGTGAAGGACATTAAGGTAACGTTAAGAATGATTAAATTAAGCTTCTGTAGGTAGTGCTGAATTGCAATTACCGTACATTGTAAACGGTACATACTAAGAGCCCCTGTACTGTTCTTTCTCGACAGCGCCCTTCATTCACAAGTATGGTAATCCAAAAATACAGGATTTAAATCACATTCAAAAACCTTGATCATTTCTATAAAAAATATACGTTCCTTATCTTGCCATCGCACTGAAGGCGACGGTGGTGTTGCTTAGCTTAGGCTAAGCACATGGTACTTATTTATGGCGACCTTAGTATTTGATAGTATACTAATTAATTACAAGCCTTAATATCAGCGATCCTATTGTTACGGGTAAGCCGGAAAGTCTGACCAGTATGACCAAGAGGTACCGTGTCGCCCAGTTACTGGATGTGGAGGTCTGATAGGCAGTCACTTCAGGTATAACACCGACCCTGAAAGCCGACCTCAACATAGTTGGGAAAAGACTAGGGAGATGAATATCAGCGATCCTATCTGCAAAAGTACCACTAATATTTATTTACTAAACTAGCTACTTATATTGACCCCATCATGTGGAAAAAAAAACCCTCAAACAACACTCTACACACACCTTCACAACAATGTATAAAAAAAAACAATCAAAACAGTCACCCAAATAACTCGCGCCTACTTAACACTAATCTCAGTCAATTAATTACTATTATCAGTGTCCAATCAGCATAAACAAATTAACACATTAGTAGGTGTCACTGCGGAGGCCGCGCCCTTGTGCCTACCGCAGCGAGACGGGCGAGGCCGGGGCAAGTGCACAATGCGATGCGCCCGCGCATACCCGCTGCACCGTATTGTTTGGTGCGAGGAGCTAATTCGGTCACGGCTTTTGCACCCGCTTTAGTAAGATAATTGTACACGAATTGATATGGTTGTTATGTTATTGGGTTTAGGTTTTGTGTTTTGTTTTACGTTGTATAGTTGTACACTCAAAAAAGAGTATTATTTGTAATGAGGTCCAACTTTGTAAGAAATATTAAAATAAAAAAATGAAAACTGGAACCAACAGTGGTGACTACCAGAAAAACACCCAAGCAATAAAGCTTGATGCATCCGGACAAACGACTAACAGTCTTCAACTCTACGATGATATTAAAGAGAAAAGAACAGCAAAGCATAAAGATGTAAAATAATTGAATTTAGAAGATTAAAAGACCGCTAACAAAAATGAAATGACGAGAAAATTATATATTAATATTACTCCGAAATCGAGGAATTTGAGATTATTTGGCAAACTCTTGTGCCATTTTTAGCACCTATGCCTTCAGAACAAGTTTCGTTAAGAAAACTTGTCTTTTTATCATTTAGATAGCTTCTTTGATACTAAAGTTACTAAAATACCTTATTATTAAGTAATACCCCCGTTTTCAAAACTTGTCTAAACAGAATAAATTCCGGCGGTAAATCCGGATTAGCCAAAATATAGCGTAGATAATTAATATGAAAATTAGGCAAATTCCACACAAAATATCTAGTAAACTGGATATTAAATCTATTTATTAATTATTGATTCTACAATACTGATCTACGCACAAGTCATAGATAGGTTTCTGGGTCTAATATTTATTGTAGTGTAAATGTACTTTACTTGGTGTAAGTATATAGCAAAATATTCGCATTACTTGAGTAATACAAACTATCATACAACATCGTCATCAGCCGATAGACGTTCACTGCTGGACAAAGGGCCTCCCCCAAAGATTTCCACATGCATCGGTCCTGCCTGCGCCACCCGCATTCAACGGGACCCGGCAATCCAAACTAAAAAAAACTCTAGAAAATTAAATTAGGCCTGATATTATGTTGTATCGAATACGCAAATATTTTGCCAATGAACACACCAAGTAAAGTCGTACCATAGTATTATTATTTGTAGAAAATATTTTATTGTGTTTGCTTCAAACGAAATGAGAAAAGAAAAAATTACAGAATTGCAATTAGCTATCAAACTTGATACATTTATTCTATCATTCAAGGTTCCCAATTTAATACAAATCCTGTTTCTCAAATGCACGCCTTTAACCTTAAGATTAGATATGTAGGTATATTGGAAATAAGTTCGTTCAACCTGTTCAATTAATAAATTATATTTTCAATGTTGCACCGGCATGACCTATAGTAATTTATTATTGACTAGGTAGTAGGCATTGGTGACTAAAGTGTGTAGCACACCTTAATTTATCGTCACGATATCATTAATATTACAAATTCGGCAGACAAATTGCTATCTAGATAATTCAAGTATTACTGTCTACGGATTTACGGATCTATTTATTAACTAACTCTGCTTTTGACTTCGTCCGCGGTTTGAGATTGTAATATTTTTTGCATGGAACCCTAATGGTATTTTCTTTAAATAAAAATACCCTTAGACTGTGGTCGGCAACCTTATGGCAGACAAGGGCCGCAAAGTAAAACGCAGTTAGGCTGCACTTGTACAAAAAACGTATTTAAGTAAAGAAATGTGAGAAAATAATAACAAACTGAGACGAGAACTTGAATTAACAAGACAATTAACAAGGCATGCAAGTACTGAATATTTTCACGCTAAAAGAAAGAACTGGTTACTTGCTTTATTTTTATTTTTCGCACATTTACTTACTAGCCTGTTTTAGAGGTTTCAATGACGCAACAGAAACCTTAAAAAACCATTCATTGTCCGTTGAAGTATTTTGAGAAAAACTTAGTTGTCACAGTCAGGTAACAAGCAAAGTCTATTAGCAAAGGATGAGCTCTAAAAGAATAGTGTTGTGGTTTCCGTAGATTAGACAAAGCTCTTACCTCAGGAGTTGTGGTTAAGCAATTGACTATTACATAATGGCCAATTTGCTGTTATGAATAGGCTACATGGACAGTTACAGAAAACTCTTAATTGATATTGCACTTGCAGTAACATTGACTAGCTTAAGCTTTCTAGTACATTTTACATCATTGATTATCATTTTATTATACTGTAACTGAGAGTAGAATGGTAAATATAATAGTAAGTGTCTTGACAAAAAAAATAGTGGATAGTTTAGCTTAAATAGTCACAAACTTATAAGGAAACTAATTTTGTGATTGTGATTCTGCTTGTCTTTGCCATTGAACCTTAACTATGTTTGAATCTCCGTATCACACAAACACATAGATGGACAATGATCATATATGAAAAATTATTATATGACACATAAACACGAGTAGAATCTGTGAATATATTTTCTCTCTTTAATTGATCCCTAATAAATACAGTAATTAAATTTATTAGAGATCGAAACGAATTTACGATTATACATTATACTAATAAATATTAATGATCATAATCGTACTTGGGGCTAGAACACCATAATCCCCTGTCCTAGTGACTTGCTAAAAGGGTGAGAGGTACAATAACCGGCCGGTTCCTCGCGAGTAGCGCCGGCGCCGGGGGCTATCGCTAGTATCGCGCCCCGCCATCAATTCGGACATACGCCTCTCAGAAACAATGCGGTGTTTAGGACTCCGCGTACAATACAATATTTAGACTGCCGCTAATGGTGGGTATCGCCTTGTATTTAGGGCTGGTAGCGACGGATTAACGTAATTGAATTTTAATGATGAAATTTAATTATTTATATTCTGCACTTTTTTATGGATGGGTTTTTTTTTTTTTTTTGGTGAGTGGGAAATCATCCAATGACTGCTCCCGTCCTGGGTGCGACGGGAGGGCGTGTCAGACTCTTACTGACTAAAACCCACTCATGTTCCTTCGATTGCCCTTTATGTTCCAGGGTCACGGTAACCACTATAAACATTCCGCAACTGGATGGGTTATTATCAAACGACCCTGGTCGGGGCGGGAGGGAGTGCCAGACTTTTACTGACTGAAATCCACCCTTGTTCCTTCGGTTGCTCTTTATGTTCAGGGGCCGAAGAAACTATTCCGCAACCCCGGTAATTTCTGCACTTATAGTTGTGATTACGTTTAAGCTTTGTTATTGAAAGAAAACCTAGTCCATACTAGGTTTTTTAAGTGACCTTTAAAATTAGTAGTCTAGTCTTTTTCATATTGTTGGAAATCAATATCTCGACGCTAACTAGACTTTTAATAAAAAAATGTAGTCAGGAAATATTAAACTAGACACAACATGACATTTTGATACAAGTGAGCTGAGAATTTTATCATGTCCGCTGCAATTAAGCTAAGAACGTAATAATGATAAAAGCACACATGTATCATATGATGATTTTTAACAGACTAATTAAATAAAATTTTCAAATGTTTAAAACGTAACACCCAATTCTAGATAAATCTCAATTTGTATAAAAATGGCGCGCGGATTTCTAAATTGAAACTACCCTAACGCTTATTCGCTACGAACTCGAAACCCCTGAAATAACTCTTCACGAACAAGTATTTAAAAAGTGGCTTTAACAACAAATTCAAACGTTGAAAAGGTTGTGAAAAATATGGAAAATGAAATGTTTATAGGTACATTTTATTTTCCATATTTTCACAACTATCATCATTTTCACAAAGAGACCACACACGCCACGACCTCTAGGCAACCCTACAGTCAGGCACGGGCCACACAATGGCAGCTATCGCAAAGCAATCTTGACGTTCCACCCGATGTAATGGAACGGGGGCGGTGTAACAGATCATAAACATTGACAGGAGACGTGCCCAAGGTCCTCACTATCTACCTTCTCATAGCTCTCTTTTAGTAATCAATCAAGGTATGAACGCAGCAGAATAAACAAAAGAATTTCGAAATTTAAGTTTTAGCGCGCTTTTTTGTTTATGCGTTGATTCTTATCGTATTTCTACGTTTTAAAAATAGATTGTGTTTAAGTTTCGTTTTTTTTTGTGTCGGCAAGATTTTAATCTGATCTGATGTGGTTTTGTTAAGATAAAATATTGCGCTATATCTGTTAATCTGTAAGTGTATTGTTTTGGAATGTAAGACTAGATAAAAGATGAAAATATGTTTCCGATTTAAACCTTCGAACACACGTGATTTGAGACACAATAGAAAGACAATAGCAGCCCGACAGCCGGCTGTCGGTTGGTCGATGAAAGGTTAATTTTAAAAGAAGTCTTGTTTAAAAATATAAAGACATGAAAGCGACTTGTCGTTTTAATTTACTTTCTAAATAAAAACATATTTTTAAAAACCTTATTCATAATTTCTAAGAACGTGTTCAAATAAGCAAACTTTTCAGCTACTTTTGTAAAGACAACCGCCCATCCTTGACAACGTACAAATAATGTAAGGAGGTACGAAAACTCATGAAGCAATGTGAGTATCATTATCATATAAGTCATGAAACCCGCCCATCGTACGAATAAATAACAAAGATAAGATCTTAATTAATATTCATTATGCCCTATCAATATCTCCACGAGGAAGTCAATCAATACATAATGCATCCATAAACAATATTTTTCTCTTAACAAACCTTCATTGTCTGATGAAGTTCATTTGTGGAACAGGCCCAAAAGGTCACTCCAAATATAGGCAGGTATTGCCAAAATGATATTGTAGGAACAACAAAGTAGATATTATGGTTCCTTAACTCTTGGTAAAAAGTCGTCGGCTCTCTTCGTTATCAAAGTATTTTACATGGTAGGTTGCGTAAAGTTGATTATAGAAATAAGCCATTTTTTCTGGAGTAACAGATATTTTTGTTTGATATGTTAGTGATCTGGATTTGGTGGTTTCGTTGAACCTTTGAAAGGGACTTAATATATTTATTATAATTATACCAGAACACGAACCTATTTTGTCGTGTCCCACGGTAAGGCAAAGCCCTCTTCTTAAAGAAGGCGCGTGCTGTGATTACCACGTTTGCTGAAGACGATTTCAGACTTAATCAGTCCAGGTTTTCATAGGTTGTTTTCTTCCATCGATGATAATGATACCTAAGTAGTAAGTAGATGAACTTAGAAAGTACAGACAGTTTTTACTCGTGGTCTGATTTTGAATCTGTAATATACCTAACATGCATGAGGCATGAGAGGCTTTAGGACTAGCTACTCGACGAACTCCTGTGCTATAAAGTCGTAGTACCACTACCCCAATTTGATGCGATGTTCACCATAATTAAAACAACTTATTGCCGAAGGTATTCCTTAATATGTATTTATTTAAGGTATTGAAATGATGCCGTATCAATACACGAGTAAAACATGGGCAAATCGCTAGTATTCATTTAAAATATTAACTGCTGTTAATCAGCTCATAACATAATAAAATTGTTTGTCTGTTAGTGAAATTTCTGTATGTGGCTTTGGGTATAATACTCGTACGTTTTCCACGAATCTAAAAATTCGATGTTTCTGGTAACAATTTTCGGATAATTCGAAGTACGGCTGAAAAGGTTTCTGTACAAAATTTATGGAGCGAGTATAAATAAAATTTGCCAGAAGGTTATTGGTATTTAGATTTACACGTGTATTTCTCTGTTTACACGTGTAGAAAAATCCTTTTAAGAATATTCTGTCTACCGTAAACACTTGAGTTAAATATCTCTTTAAGATATTTGATATTAAAAATTGATCATTTCAAGAAATGTTTAACGTGTCTTCGACTGTTTCTTGAAATAGATGTGTTCATTTCAATAGTGGTTAGGTTAGGTTAGAGTATTGCATGATATGTTTACGATAGTGAAGTAGATATCTGACGCACAGGAAAACCTAACTAAAACTGCTTGATAATAAACAATCAAATTAACAAGATAACCATTTATTACTTCATAACATACGAGTACAGTTAAAATAAATACACACACGACCTTGACGCCTCCGGAAACATAAAGAAAAAAAAAACTCATTACATTTATAAATGTCAAAACGAATTAAATTAACAGCGACAATATTAATTGAACGACCAATATATTTGTATGTTGATACTTTAGGATTGATCAATCATTCATGTAACAGTTTAGTTCGTTCTAAGCAGGTTTGAAACCGAGAGTCTGGTATTGTGAGCGATCTGGCCCATTGACCGGACGGCTGACCCTTCGGCGGCAAGGCCGTTCACTCATTCACTGACATACTTGAACGACAATTTCATTTCACCCGTAAAATTGAAGCTTATGACCTGTTATCTGTGGGCGAACGAGAATTTCCGGATGAAAATGTGAAATATTTTCTGGAAATGTGGGTTTTCTTTTCATATTTTATAACTTTGAACTTGTTGTCGTTAATAAGGTTGGCTACTCAAAATTCATGATGTGAGCATTATTTTTAAGAGTTGCCTAAATTGATGTATTAACAAAATATTTAGGTCATAGAACACTGAATGATAGGCGTGGCAGATGTCGCTGGTGATAAACTCCATTTTTGCAAGATTTGCAGGGCTTTTCTTTAGTGGCCATATCTAATTCTCAAAGTACATATTCATTTTTCCAAGTACCAAAGTTCTAAAAAGTTTTCTATCACTAACATTACTTATGCAACCTATACAGAGCATTATCGTTAAAAGACGGCAACTTTTGTGTATGCAACAGTTCATCAAAACATCGGTGATTTCATGTTCCGTGGAATCGAAATGGGAAACACCACTTAAACAAAACGGCTAAATCGACCACCAAATCCGAATTCCAATTATGGTGGATGTAGTTTCACATCCTAACTGCCATACGAATGTATCAAAATAACACTAGCAGTTCTGAATACAAATGTTCAGCTAACAGCTCAAACTCGAGACAATGCACCCTGCGCATGCACATAACATCAATAGAACTATTACGTGACTACGCTACATGTACTTGCTTTGTCTTCTACGTAAATCGATTCAACATCGATGATGCATTCGATTCCTTCGAGCATCGATACTTTTGTTTTGTTGTTTTTCCTGATCGCCAATGTGGGTTAGACTTTTTGTTGAGTGTTTTTCCAAGTTTCTTTTTTGTGCCTGTGAATAATTGTTGGTAGACAATAGAGTAGGATAAATACGGTATATAAAATGCTTTAAAGAAACATTGACCTAGAAGCCTACCTCAACATATAGGAAAAAATATGAACAACATTGAAAACACGAACGAAGCATCTTCTTTATTGATTTATTACTATTCTGTTTAAAAAATCTTTATAGCAAAGTTAACTTTAACAATACACCAAAAATAACTACGAACACATTTGTGCAAAATGCTACTAGTTCTTTTATTCAAACATATCCATTAACCAACCTCTTACGAAAAAGCATTTTGATCAAACCACATTGATACTTGCAATATTCACTATTAAAAAAAAATAAACCACTTGATACATATTATGGACAAAATCAAAAATAGAATTACCAACAGCTATCGAACTAAATCCTCCTATATGGTCACAGCGGCGCTTGAGTGGCCATTCGTATCAAGTTACACACTGAGTCACCGCAAGGCGATCCCAGTTGCAAGGTGACTGCACTGCCTAGTGCCTAATACGGGTACATTACAAACCTTCAACTTTTCAAAGACATTTGGTATTAAATAACATATGAATTGAATGATTATGACACTTCTTGAGTCATTGTTTATGCTTCAAAAAACTTGTCGGTTTGGTGTTATCGCAACAATTCTGTCAAAAAATACAGTGAGCTAGATGATGACTAGGTACCTACTGTAATAGGTTTCCCCGCAGCACGCTAAAACGATAGTGCTTACTGATTAGTCACATCGTAATTTCCTTTAAAATAACCCTTAAACACCACTGAGTTTGTTTTGTTATTCCTTCTCAGATATATATACATATAAGACTCATCCATGTTCAAAAAACATAACGTAACATATCTACTTATTTACTAAATAAATATGATGTAGTTCACTCAAAGAAAATATTCGGAAAGAGAATTCTTTCCTTTAGGTTTCTAGATTACATATGGATAAGTAAAATGACATCCAAAAACAATTGACAGTCTAGAAGTCGAGGCAATGAAGTTACTGGCTGAATAGTTGATCAAAGTCAATGATAAGTATCTGTTGACAAAAGATAATGGTCTCAGAGCCCAAAATAACAGGTATTTGCAAATTCAGGAATGTCGATTGCATAAAATCACCTTGTCTAACTTTATGTAAGACCAAATGTACGCTGTATTTCAATGTTGTAATATATTTCCTTAACAGTCAGGGAGTGTGCAGTAGTGTT
The DNA here is from genome assembly GCA_033675125.1 of Athetis lepigone. Lineage (NCBI taxonomy): Eukaryota > Metazoa > Arthropoda > Insecta > Lepidoptera > Noctuidae > Athetis > Athetis lepigone. Next base: position 10,405,410 of record CM066225.1, read on the forward strand.
TTTTTTTTTTTTTTTTTGTGCTTATGGCAATCAGCCGATACTATCAGCTATTCTGCCAGTGTCATGTAATGGCTACACATGGGGTCTTGTGATTCTTATAATCTTATTTATTACACGTTAACAAAATGATTTGGCGTCCAGTGATGATTGGATCTAAAACAACACAAATATTATTGTTAGTGGATAAACTATATAACATAAATAGTAACAGACATAATATATTATACTGTAGGTATCATAACTTTATATTGTTAGCTGATATAAATTTAATAAAAGCACATATCATTTTAGGATCTGGGAAAAAGGAAAGAAGGTGACGAACATTAACTGGTTTTTGAATGTTTAGCTTTGAAATGACCTGATCAAAAGTGAAAGCGTGGTTCAACTGACAATCAAGGAAGATATGATCGATAGTCCCATCTGCCAGACCACACTCACATAATGAGCTGTCACGAACTCTAATTTTATTAAGAAAAACAGGAGTGCAACAATGTCCGATCCGAATTCTACACAGCACTGAAGTCACCGTTTTTGGGACCTTCTTATATTTATAAAACCAGGGTTTAACTGGCACTTCAGGCTGAATGGAGGCATACAGACCACCCTTGGTTTTACTAGATTCAGACCATGCTACCTGCCAGGAGTTAAATAAATCGGTTTTAGAAGAATGGAGAAGGTCATAAACTTGGACAGAGTAATGCTTTAGGTCGGCAGTGCTGCTGTCAACAGCAGCCTTGGCTGAGGCATCTGCACATTCATTACCTGTAATACCGACATGAGCTGGGATCCAAACCAATACTACCTCAATATTATTCATGTGGCATTTGTACAAACATTTTTTAATTTCCAAAATCAGAGGACTGCGTAATTTATCTGAAAATGGGCTTTTTATAATAGATTCTAATGCACTTTTTGAGTCTGAAAAAATTACTGCCTTTTTGATGTTACTATGGGACTCTATAAACAAGCTCGCCTCAAGGATCCCAATACATTCTCCGGTAAACACTGATGCTTCTGGTGGACATTGAAATTGGAGAAATATCTGTGAGTTAGGGTTATAAACAGCAATGCCAGTTTTACCCTGTGGGGACAGTTTTGACGCATCAGTGAAGAACCTGAAGTAGTCAGGCCACTTTTCATCCACAATCGCAGAAAATTGGGTATTTGCTTGATGTGAGGAGTGATTTAAATTAATATGGGGGACGTAATTTGGACAAAACATTATTACATTATATGGGTGCTCATATACCGGGAGTTTATTGCACTTTTGTACTGGAGCAACTACTTCAAGTAAGTTAATTTTTTTTAAAGTATTTAAAATTAATGGGGGGTCTTTCAGTCTCCAGTATTCACCTCGACTCCATAGGTCATTTAGGCAGTGAAGCTTAGACAATAGTTGATGGTTACGGAGAAGACATGCTTTGTATAAAAATCTGTCTGCCAAATACTGCCTGCGAAGAAGAAGGGAGGGTCTCCACTCTCGACCTGCAATGCGTTAATTGGAGTGGACCTCATACATCCTAGTACAATGCGTAAAGATTTGGACTGGATAGTTTCAAGTTTCCTTAACGCGACTTTACTACATGGCTCTAATAAAAATGTACCATAATCCAACAAACTCCTAATTGTGGCATTGTAATAAGTTTGAGATAGATTGGGTGGGCTCCCCCCCCTTCACCAGCGAGGGCTCGCAACATATTAATGTTTCTCTCACACTTATTTGCAATGTAGTTAAGATGGAGACACCCGTCAGTTTGGAGTCCAGGATGACACCTAGAAATTTCGCTTTATCTTCAACCTTAATGGGAGATCCTTTAATTTCCAGGTGAACATCAGGGACTGTTCTCCTACGCGTGAAAACGACAACGGAGCTCTTGGAAGCGGACAAAGTAAGGCCATGAGCCGTAAGCCAATTGATCAAGGAATCTAGAGACACTTGCATAGATGGTACAGCTTCTTGGACAGAACTATGGGACATGTACAAACACAAATCATCTGCATATTCCAGTATTTGGCAGTCAAGATTGAGGGAACTGTGTAAGTCAGAAGTGTAAATGGCATATAATAGGGGGCTTAAAACGGACCCTTGGGGGAGACCGCGCCAGATTGTACGGGGAACAAATTTCTCACCAGGGATGTGAAGATTAACTGTGCGTCCAGTCAGTAGATTGCTTATGCAATTAACTATCTTCGTCGGAATACTCAGCTGACGTAGTTTACTCCTGAGTACGGCGAGAAGCACATTGTCATACGCAGACGAAATGTCTAAAAAGACAGCAATCACAGACTCGTTGGAACTGAATGCAATTCGCGCATCAGTCATAAACATGGCGATACTGTCCATGGCACTAAAACCCTTCCGGAATCCGAATTGAGATTTACTTAACAGCCCCTTGTTCTCTACGTACCACTCCAATCTATTTTTTACTAGGTGTTCTAAAATTTTGCTAATGGTTGGGGACAGGGCAATAGGGCGATAACTTTCTACACTATCAGGAGATTTCCCTGGTTTTAACAACGGGATTACGAGTTGAGATTTCCAACACTCAGGAATGGTAGAAGAATTATAAAAGTAATTAATTAGGTTTAGGAAATATTTTCGAAAATAGGGACCGGACATTTTAAAGAAGGAATATGGGAAACCATCTATCCCAGGGGCAGAGTCACAAACATGGTTAAGAACTTGCTCTAATTCAGACAAACTAAAAGGACTATCTAATGGATCACTAAGGTCATGAACTATATTGGGGGAAGTGGGAGATTCATCAATAGAAGGAACGAAAGGGGGAGCTAATTTATTAAAGAAACTTTCTGCTATATCAAGGGAGATACTTGGAGAGTTAGAAGGAGAACAGCCACGTTTAAATCTTTTGAATCTCTGCCAAACAAGGGAGGAAGGAGTAGAGGGGGATAGGGAGAAGCAAAATTTTTTCCAACCGTCATACTTCTTTTTTTTTAAACAACGTTTGGACTTAGCCAGTGTATGTTTGTACTCTAGGAAGGTCTCTATGGACATGTTGTCAATAAACCTTTTTTCGGCTGCGTTTCGGGCTTTTATACTATTTGAACAATCCTTATCCCACCATGGAGGAGAAGATATTTTCCCTGAGGCTGAATTTTTCAAAGGGATTGATTCGTCAGCCGCCTCTGAGATAGCAGCCGAAAAAATAGACAGACACGAATGCACGTTTTCCGAGGAAATTATGGGGAGAACATGAACGCTATCCTCTAACTTTACACGGTAGTCATCCCATTTAGCGTCAGAGATCCGGTATTTTAACAAAGGTGTTTTGTCTTTATGAGGCAATGTTCTATTAAAAAAGGTAGTACAAATTGGATAATGGTCACTACCATAGGTTAAATTAAGGCGTTTCCAATCGAGTGAGCCTGCTAATGACGATGAACAAAGAGTAAGGTCAACGCAGCTTTTATTCTGACCAGGCCGGGGTAGTCTTGTGACAGAGCCATCATTAAGAATACATAAGCCAACTTCATCTATCAGATCAGACAGATCACAACCAAAACTATCATAATGGTCAGATCCCCACAGAGCGTGGTGGCAGTTAAAATCACCCAGTAAGATAATAGGATTGAATAAAGTACACAAATTTTTTAAAAACTGGATACATGAAGGGTCTGGGGCGGGAATATAAATAGAAATAAAATTAATACCTAGGATATTAATGCCTATGGCATTAATTTCATCACCATGAGGGGGTAAGGAGAGAAGGAGTGGACAAAACACATTATTTACAAGTATAGCACTACCGGCATAACCATCTGCACGATCATCCCGGTAGGTACTATAACCAGGGAAATTAAAATGGAGACCAGGCAAAAGCCAAGTCTCACAAACAGCAAATATTGCTGGTTTATGCAAATTAATTAAATGTGAAAATTCACTTTTTTTGGAGAGTGCGCTTCTGGCATTCCATTGAAGGAGCTTTAGGGCCATTGTGGATAGTGGGGATTAAGTTTAGCACTTTACTGGCAACGTGTTCAGGTATGTTAAATTTAGAAAGGAGGGAAAGGAGTAGGGTAAGTTCAGATTCAACATCATCTGAGGAGTAATCCTCAGTTGAATTGCGGTTATTATTGTTTGACAGTGCACAGCCCTTATTGGCGGAGAAAAGGAGTAATTGCGAACTAGTTCGCGATGGGCATGATGATCGTACCCAGGCGAGGGAGTGGCGCGAGGTTTGGGGTTGGTAAACACAGTTTTTCTGTATGAGGTTGTAGTGGGAATGGGAGCTGAGCGGGATCTTGAGGGAGTAGAGGGAGAAAGAAAAGTTGAAGGGGCAGCAGATGCAATGTCTGCATAGGACCTATAGATAGTGGAAGAGGGAAACAATTTGGATGCCTCTGCATAAGAAATATTCTTTTCTGCCATTGCAGTTTTGATATTCTTTTGCCTCATATACTCTGGGCATTGTCTGCTGTTGGCGCAGTGTGGACCTGAGCAATAAAAACAACATACATCTTCTTCTGTGCATCCCTCCCCAAAGTGCTCACCACCACAGCGGTAACACTTAGGCTTGGAACGGCACATGGTTTTGGTGTGGCCAAATTTGCAGCATCCAAAGCATTGAATGGTTGGGAATTGATAAGTTTCAACCAGAAGAGAATTATAGAAACAATACACACGCTCTGGGCGGACCTGACCATCGAAAGTGAGAACCACAGAGGAAGTAGGCTTCCATTCAACAGTGCCGTCTTGAACTGACTTGCGGTTAATACGCCTGACCTTAATGATGGAACCACCGTTAGGGACTTTCAAATTTTCCAAAATTTCATCTTCAGACCAGTCGCTTGGGACACCCTTGACTACACCCATTCGAGTTATGTTGTATGTAGGAATGTTGCATGTAAAACCTTTGTCAAATATTTGTTTGTTACCTAGGAATGCATTTGCATCCTCAGGTGTCTTGAACTCTATGGACATCCTATTTCTACCTACCTTTTTAACTCCATCAGGTAAAACATTCCTAATATTCATTTGGACCATAAGCTGACCGAATTTAAGTGGATGAAACGTAGTGCCGGATGCAGGATTAGACTCAGTAACAGAAACATGCACGAGATAGGGAGCAATATCCAAGGCCGAATATCGTGAACGGCTGTGTCGGGCGGGTTCAGCAGGTTTAGCCTGTTTAGGCGTGGGTGTAACACCAACATCGTCGTCATTTAAACCACGCTTTCTGGATTGTGCTTCCAACTGTTCAAAATTTGAAAGAGTAGTGGTCAGAATAGGGGTATATGTAAAGACATCTTGGGAATCAGTTAAGTTTGGTACGGGGTTTGGATCTGGCGGACGGCCAGGAGGATGTTCGTCAGCCTCCATGGTCGCCCGGCATGGGCCTTGCGAAAACAAAGTTAATAAATACGCTTACCAATGCAGAACTACACACAAAAAACACACACAATAAAATAGACGTTCACAGACAGTTAAATTACACCAAAAATCACACCAATTTAAACCTCAAAAGCTTAAAAAAAGTGATTGAAAATTCTACCACATGTGTTCGTCATAAACACTTACCGGAGAATCAGAATTAATTTTGACATAGTTTTGTTTCTGCAGTAGTGTTACTAGTACATATCTTAATGGGACAGTGACTGATGATGTGGCCTGGCCTTCATGACACTATGACAGGCTCCTTATTTCACTCACTATTGTTTACACCAAATAAGTCGAAATATCTACGAAATGGACGCAAATGGTGTGTTAATTTAATCTAAAGTCATATCTAGGTTAAACCGCTACAAAGAATAAGTAGAACGTTCAAATTTCATCTGCCTCTTAGTGCTCGAGGGCGCCCTCAGAAAATCTTCAAGGATTGAATTAAGAGCTTTTTAAGTCGGTTGATTTCGACCTCTTCACCTCAAGGTCGGGTTGAATCGGATAGCAAAGGAAACTAGATTTAATCTAGATTAGTAAATCCTGTTTATTATGAATGTGGAAAGTTGTGTGAAAGGGCAAACCTTTTATAAAATCTTAATGTTTAGAGGTGACCTTTCAAAGTGCCTTGAGTACATCGCAATCGTTGGTAGGACAAACGTCTTACCCGACTATGGTGTAGTAAAAATGGGGGTAATGACTTGCCTGACTTATGGATATGATCATACATCCGTTGATCATTAGATGTAAACAATTCGTCATCATATGAATCCGGTATGATGATTGCACGTGACAAATTGATAGTTCAAGTATTTATGCGCTCACGTAAAACATAATAATGTCACTGTCAACTGCAGATGAATGATTTTGTACTGGTTTTACTATTATTTTGATTTAGAAAGAACCACCTTATTTACCACTTCGGGACATTTTTATCATTATATACCACTCGTTATGATAATCGTGGACTTATGGTCAAAATTTAGGGATCACAAGGATTCCAGATATTTGTTTTTTTTAATTAGATATACCTATGTGGTGTGAAACTGAGCAAAAGATCAAATAAAAGAAGGATGGATAGCAAGATTCTGACAGCAAGACAGTTCACAGGACAAATTGCAAAAAAAATATCTTAAACTACACCGACCCCCAAGTGCTCAGATTTCTAACGTAACGTCTGCCGCGGTAATCTTTGTTCACCAACCTTCTACTCAACAAAAGTTGTTTACACTCGGTAACAACTAAATATAAACATGAAGTAGTAATTTATTAGCGTCTTGATACGTTGCCGCGTATGATGCAAGCGTGTATTAACGCTGTTGACTCCACGTGACAGGTTTTTGCTGTGATCTATGGTTTACACGTGACAGACAGACTTACATAATTATAGAGGAGTTCATTTGGAGGTAAAGTAAACGCGAATCTATCGATTATTATCCAGTGTCTTTAACTGCCATGTTTTATTATTTATTATAGCTTTAATGCCGATTTGCTTTGAGTGGAAACAGATGAGCTGGACTTGCTAACAGTATATTCATACTTCATACTATATTAAATGGGAAAGTGTGTGTGTACGGTGTCTGTTTGTTTGTCCGTCTTTCAAGGAAAAACGTGACGACGAATTGACGTGGTGAGGCAAGGCGAGCGAAGCCGCGGGAAAAAGCTAGTAGCTTATATTAACAATACTATAGGTAAAGCAATGTATGGAAAAACGGGACATGTTACATCAACCTCAAATAAAAACAGATCAAGACAGGAAAAGGCAGAGATGTTATTATTCTTGTTCTTCACCAGCTGTGTGACAAGGTTATTTCTTAGAGAATAAAGTTTTATATCAATACAACAAGAAAAGGTTTTCTTCGCCTTTCTACGTAATGAAAATAAATTACGAGTGCAGCTAACAAAATAGTTAAAAAATAGCATTAGCTGAACTGGTCTTCACGAAATACATCTAGAGCCATCACTAGACCTACTAAACCACCACCCACTACTTTTAAATCCTAAAACCACATCCAAATCGGTTCGCTAGTTTAAAACAAATAAACAGGTCACACACATATCAGTCAAACTAATGACACCTCTCTTTTTGCATCGGTTAAAAAGTAAGAATTTTCTTCAAAATTGGGATTGCAATACTAGGACTGTAGTCGAAAGAAGTATGCTATAGTTATTGTAGAGGATACAATCTGTGAGTAAAATACTCATAACGTGGAAAAGAATACAACATTCAATTATGAATGCCGTTTTTGTCGTGAAAGCGAGCATGGGAACTTCTTTATTAGACATTGAAGAATTAACGTTCTTACACTTTTTTGGGAAATTACGCACTTGGTGTAATTAAACTCACCCATCATTAAGTACTTGGTTCTGTTTTCAATTGTTTTCCTTTAATTGCCAATGACGGCCATAGCCAAGCGGCATATGCCAATAAACCCCAAAGCCATTGTTCTCAAAATTGAGGCTCATACATGCATTAGTTTCACTTTAAACACCATACAAAATAAAGTTAAAACATATAAAGTTTTGGGGTTGAAGAGGAATGATTTTTGGGGTTCAGTGGCATATGCCATCCAAACGATTACACCTACTAACATTGCCGCTACTAACCTGCCAGTTCTTCCACACTTTTCTGGTTGTGTTATATTTTACCTATTATTATGTTCAATAACGTTCTTAAAGTTTTAATAATTTATACCACGACTTAACCTTGTGCGGGGTGGTAGCAAGTTTAAAGGCCATTTTCAAAGATTGCCATTTTTCTCAGCCTTAAGCTACAAGTGGCTATTTTTAACACACTCATGACACTTATCCAGCTTAAGGTTTTCATTTATTGCATTTGCCTTGTGACCGTTTTGGTCTATCGGTCTTTGAGACACGTCACGTATTTCTTAAATTGTAGTATATGTAATTGCGCTTCATACCCGTATTTTATTTTATTAGTGATTTTCCATATTTGGCACTCGTTTGTATAAAGTCGTTTGTAGAAAGTTACGGTCTCGTATCTTATAAAAAGAGTGCCAAATATTTTCCAAATTTGGCACGCGTTTGTATAATCACTAATAAAATAAAATACGGGTATAAAGCGCAAATACATGTAGTTCTTTCTCGTTACTGAAATTAATCATTACATCTTGGTCACGTGCCCGCACTTTAGAGTCCAATTTGTTTACAATGTACTCAATATCTGTGTCAATATGGTCACTGAAATAATTTCTTAGGCTTTCACTCTATTGTGGCTGAAATTACTTGTTAATAGGTAACGCGAATAGTGTGAACGTGGTGTGAACAAATCACTAACTAACAAAGTAACGAGTGATCTGCTACTCTCTTTATATAAATTAAACTAGCTTTTGCCCGCGACTTCGTCCGCGTGAAATAATGACTGCTGGCATTTGGGTTTTTCACTTAGTTATCACGTTGACAAACGTTTAAAACATCAAATTGTCTCTCTTTATAATATTACAGTACACAAACAGATTTAGAAAAGGTAAAAAGAACAAAATCACGGGCCAAAATAATAATAAGAATTATACAGGATGTAAACGACACGACGCGACGCTTAGACGGTCCTCTATCGTTGCTGACACCATTTAGCACAGGACTGACTATCGTGGAGATGTCTTTGGGCAGGCCTATGTCCAGCACTGGCTGTTCATTAGCTGACAGATAGATGGAAGAGGTCTTACAGGATTTCTTGTTTACAATATATTTAGTTTTTTCACTATTTTCCAGTATGAAGAGGTTAGAAGGAGAGCTGACACGTCAGCAAGCGAGTGAGAAAGCAATCTTCTCTTAAATCAACACCTGTGACTTTGAAAGATTGCCCTTGTGATTTATTTATCGTCATCGCATAGCAAACTTTTAGATTAAATAGAAGGCGCTTAAATTCATATGGAAGATCATTTGGTATTAAAGAAATGCGAACAGACAGTAGCATATTATTAATTATTGTCTGATAAAGGATGATGGGTCGTGATGGTCCTGTGGATAAGATGCCCGCCTCTCGTGTAAGAGGTTGTGGGTTCGAATCCAGGCAAGTACCAATGTAAGTTTTTCAATTTATATACTTTCTAAAGTCTATCTTGGACTTCACTGAATTCCCGTACCTCGGAAAGCACGTTAAGCCGTTGGTCCCGGTTGTCGTTCGTTGAACTTTGACAGTCGTTACGTCTGACCAGTCTAACCAAGGGGTATCGTGTCGCCCAGTTACTGGGTTGTGGAGGTCTGATAGGCAGTCGCTCCACGTAAAACACTGATACCCAGCTAAATCCGGTTAGATTGGAAGCTAACCCCAACATAGTTGGGAATAGGCTAGGGAGATGATGAGAATGATGGTAACTTGATGTGCTGTCTGAGTTACCTAGGTGTTGTTGCTATAACAGATTATAGCAACAACACCTAATTTGGCAAACAATGATAAATGTATGTAATGACAGTATGTTTTTTGTATGGTAGCCCCCTATTTTTTTGTTTTATTGTTTTTTAGTATTTGTTGTTATACGCGCCATGGTGCGTTAAGGCCCGCCTCTCCTAGCAAGTACCAATGTGACTTTTTCCGAGTTTTATGTACTTTCTAATAGTATTTCGACACCACTGACAGGCGGTGAAGAAAACATCGTAAGGAAACTTAAATTTCAAATTATAAGTTTGAAATCAGCAATCCGCCTTGAGCAAGCAAGTGATTTTTAATGCTCTAACCTTCTCTACGTGAGAAGAAGCCTTTGCCCAGTAATGGGCACTTATAGGCTGTTGTTGTTGTTGTTGTTGTAATGTTGTTTAAGCGGCAACAGATAACTATCCGACTATCATGGTGCATGAGATACAGCCTGGTGACAGAAATAAAATCCAAAAATACTCTCTTAGTGCTCAGTTGCATCACTGGTGGAACCTAATTACAAAGTTTTAAGTGAAACCATAAAGATATAAAGACATTAAATTCTTCAAGTCTTTATATCTTTAATTTATTCTTTTTTGGGGGGAATTTCCAAAAATCCTCTCGCAGTGCTCAGTTGCATCACTGGTGGAACCTACATGCAAAGTTCTAAGTGAATCCATAAAGAAATTAAAAAAAAACAGTTTACACCGCTTTTCTCCCCCATCGGGGGGAATTTCCAAAAATCCTCTCGCAGTGCTCAGTTGCTTCACTGGTGGAACCTACATGCAAAGTTTTAAGTGAATCCATTGTTAAATAAAAAACATCAGTTTATCCCCCTTTTCTCCCCTTTGGGGGGGAATTTCCAAAAATCCTCTCTTAGTACGCGCCTACACCCCCCAACAAACACACATGCCAAATTTCAGCTCTCTACGACCAGTAGTTTCGGCTGTGCGTTGTCTGTCAGTCACTCAGTAACGGAAGCGTTTTATATATATAGAAGATAAAAGTAACACAAAATGAAACAACCTACATTTAAAATCATAGTACGTCTCACCGAAATTCAAAATTCATGAATGCAAACTACTCATTGAGCCATAAAAACCGCGTGAAATCTCTCACGAAAACTGACGAGTTTTCAACTCGCAAACGACCTTTCATCTACTCGAATTTGCTTAATTCGAGGTGATGTAGAAATGCGGTAGTTAGCTTGTTGGAATTTACTCAAAACGGCGCTCCCACGGCGGCGCGGACGCAAGGTGAACTGGTGAACCGGCTATTCTTAATTTGTCGCTGCTGGGCCTAACGTACGTGAATGGCGTTGCGACATACACACCATCGTGGATTATTGTTATTCTTTTCTTGCTTTATTGTAGACCAATTATATGGAGAGTTAAAAAAAGACATTAAAGCCTAGTTATCAAGTACTAATGACTAGAGCCACATGCTATGACGATTCCCGATAATGTTACTTTACAATATTATGTTATGCCAACCATTTCATTCCATTTTAATTTCGAATCTCAAGTATCTATTTACATCGTTTTACTCTAATGTCGTTGTTAGAACTGGATCGCCTATCCGGTTGTACCGAAATATTCGCAAAGCCGAAAACGTGTTGACAATATTCAAGGACAAATTCGTAAACTCTTAAAAACTCCTGGAACCAGTTTATTGTTTTAATCTGCCCCTATGAGTTTAAGTGAACTGAGTTTGAGAAAAGTTGTCATCTCTTTAGCAGTTGTGGTTAGCAGAACAATCGTTCTGAAAAATCTGATATTTTAACCATTTAAGGTCATCTTAGTGAAGATTTATGATACGTGATAGAATTTTTTTAACAGTAAAGATCTCGAGCTGATAGAGCTACCACATAATATTGCAGTTATTCAAGGTGAGTATATGTCAAGTCGATAATTGCCCTACAAAGAAACAAATACTGAATTAGTCCTCTTTGGATTTAATCAAAAGCTAAGACGAAGAAGTTTTGGGGTTTTGGAATAATTCTTTCTAATCCACGGCCCCGGAACATAAAGGGCAATCGAAGGATCACAGGGACGGGTTTTAGTCAGTAAAAGCCTAAGGAGAAGTCATTTGTTGATTACCCATCTATAAAAAAAATAAGAAGTTGGATAACTATCGATTACAACTCAACCAAAACAATTGAAATGTTGTATGACCTAAGACCGCAAAGGACACCACCCATCTTCATCAGACATTTCAACATACACACTAACATAAATTATTTATAATGTACTCGTATGTATGTTTTACAATAATGATACATCTGAAGTGGCTGATGATACGTACATTATAGTTATTAAGTAACCAACCTTTAACTGAGGTAGATTTACGACCAAGGCTGAGACACAGAACGTAATTGTGATATAACGAACGTAATACTCACTTATAGGTTATATTGTTTAATGTAGCTATAAAGTAGAAGTCTTTTGAAACAGTAAGTGGATCCAAACTTTGTATGAAATAAATTAAAAAATATAAAAAAACCCTCTATCCCGAAGTGATTAAGATTGCGTCTGGAGCTAACAAATAAGTTTATAACTGTGAGACCGCTGAATCAATTTTAATGAAATATATGTAAGACTATCGCTAGATAAACTATTTTAAAATAAAAAACCGGATCTAAATCGGTTCATCTATTAAAAAGCTACAAACACACAAGAGGTCTAAAACAACCCACTATTTTCGACGGGGTTAAAAAAAAGTGTACAAAGAACAATCATGTGATAGCCAGTGGCATAGTGGTTAAGGCACCTCTCATGCATGAAATTGCTGTTACGACGCCGGATAAGTAAAAATGTAACTTCTTCTATTCATGCACTTTCTAAGTATATCTTAGACATCACTGACTATAGTAAAGGAAGTCATCGTAAGGAAATCGTAGGATAATTAATTAACTTAAGTCTGAAATTGCCACATGCCTTGAGCAAGAGTAGTGATCCATGCTCGTGCTTTCTCTATATGACTAACTCTGCATCCAGTAGCAGCAACAAGCTGGTATCATAATGATTGAAATGACGGTACCTTTTAACGACCAACCGACAGCCGGCTGTCGGGCTATTGTCTGTCTATTGTGTCTCGAATCGCGTGGGTTTTAAGGTTTAAAAAAGGAAAAAAAAACAATATTTTCCCCCTCCATTCCAAATTACCTTCAAGGAATGGAAAGAGGTTATACAGATAGGTACAAGTGCAAACGCAGCGTTAAAAAAACAATGTTGTTTTTCCATTGATAATAGGTACAGGATTTGGTATTCAGATTGGAGGATTATGAAAGACTCTGATCGTGAACCGATGACCTATCAGTGTACGTAGTAATTATGTGGAGTGAACGGTGATCATACCATTATCTGCAAAGTACGGTACTTGGTACTCCTGTGAGTATATGCTGCAGGGAAATGATATAAATGTCGTTAAATCCCTAGAGAATTAATCTATCCGCGTAATAATACAAAAACATTTTTTTGGGCTTGATTGAATTGTAAAATAACATAAAAAAAACATTATTTCAGTAGGATCAATTGCCAAAATTGCTTAAGTGAAACCATAAAATATTGACATGGAAAGTATAAAATTTTCTGCAGCAAGTTGTGTTTTGACTGAATTAATCGACAAAGAGCAGTTAGATTCGAGTTAGGTTTCTAACCTAAGGTAGGAGGTATGTTTTTTATATCAGCCTATTGCCGTCCACTGCTTAACGTAGGCCCCTCAAAGGCGGCCAACCATAATAGCATTTGCTTATAGATCTGCCCTACGGTCAGTGTGTTTGGGCTCCATAGGTCATTACCAAAACCAACTGGGTTGGCACATCTTCGAGCAGGAGACGAGAGGGATATGCTTGGGCTAAGCAGCATCAGAATGCCTTTTATTATTGAGCAGAAATAGATTCACCATGTAAATGTTTAGAACGGAAATCTATTTCTTTCCGAAAACTAACTCTAGTAGTTAAAATGACGTATCTATCTAGTAACAATTACTTTTATGAGCTAATTCTAAACATGTTAATAAAATGTTGGTTTAATGGCCCTCTTTTAAGATTTCTTTGATAAATTCTCAGAACAATTCTTCTCTCAAATAAAGCTTCCGTTTCGTTATATTATTCAGTTGTTGAAACAATACACGGACATTTGATAACTTCCGAGTTGGCTCGTAAATTAAACCGCTTGCCAGTTTCAATTTAAATGTATTAATTACTTAGCCACATTATTACGCTCGCTATTCATTTAAAAAGCCTTTTATTATTTATGAATTTTCCAGCAAAATTAATTGCATCCTCGTAACAAAATTAACGATACGCTTTCAGTTGTTATATCCACCAGTTTTTCATAAATAATCGTAATTACTTTTGATCACGTCATAAGGTTTGTATAATCAGTTCGTAATAATGTTAATAGGCGTTTATAAGTTCTTATAAGTAACCTATTCGCTACTATATGTGTCAGTTAAGTAATTAGATCTCCTTGTAAAAAACTGTGGCGAAAAATCTAAACCGCGAAGTCGAGCCCACAGGTTAAAAAAATAATTCCGTGAGTAAATCAATGTCGTGACCGATCCAATACTTCAGTATTCGTGAGAAAATCGCACCCAAATATCGCACAACTTAATTAGATCGATCTGAATAAAAAAAATAAGCCAAGGTCTCTTCACAGCAAACCGTTACACACGCAAATGAATCACGGTACAATAATAAAGAAAAAATAAAACAAATATTTCTTAACGATCCCATAAAACCAACAATAAATATTTCGATAGTGGGTTTTCATCACAAAATCGGCACTTATTCTATCATCACTTCACATAATGCAGTCACGATCGGACTCACACACTGTTAACTTTTGTCATTTACATCAAAAATGGCTTGTGACTGATTTGTGTTTATTTTTAATTTGCTCGGTGATAACTCGCGGTAAACGCATCGGCGGCGAGAAGGCCGCGCGTCGGAAGCTGTGAATAAACTAAACTACTAAGCTATTGTACTGCAGGTGGATTGTAGTACGTCCGTTTGCCTTATTATGGCCATTTTCCATTCTCACAGTGGGGCAATCCGCTCGCTTAGCTGCGGACTTCGATACGTGTCGCAGTGCCACACACTCGCCATACAGTAGCGATTCGGTGGTTTGTGCAAAACGCATGTCAAGGTTATAAGAAATTAGCATGCGAATCGATGTTTGCACTGTGGGTTTGCACTACTTATTCAATATAACTTCTTGACAATGTTTGCTTGTGCAAATTGATTTGTCTATGCATTTAAAGTATTTGACATATTTTGTGGTCTTCCTATTCATTTTTTTTTTGTTCTTGTTAGGGTTCTCCGGACATAAATCGTATAAATATTGTTTTAATTAATACACGTTTCTTAGCAAGATCTTCGGCTTAGGAAAATTACTGTCACCCAAACTAATACGGTAAGATAGAGACGAAAAAAAACTATGCCAAAGTTAATGCTTAGTGAAATAGTGACGTTCTTTAGTTTAAGTGTAGGATTGTACATTGTTTTAAATTTTAAGATAACCAAGTAACTTTTTCAAAATTGAACGTTCAACTAAAGTAATAGCATATTTACGGAACAATAATTGACGATTTCAAACACTACAAAAAACTTAAAACGATGTTGAAACCCACTCGTAAGTAAATAATAAACACAAACATGCCTAATGGATCGTCTATGACAATAGGAACCTCACGCTTTGCACGAAATGCCGACGCTAAAGTCACACAAATATTAAGTTAGCACGCCACCTCAAGGAAACGGCAAAAAGTGAAAATAGACTTACTCAATAATAGTAACACATATTACGTGTGAACTATTGATAGATCGGATTGCAACCTTAGGTAAGTTGATGATAATACCTACCCACGTGTAGTGTGATCAAATGACCTGGTTTTCCTAGTGAAAAGGGAAACAGTGAGTAAGAGAACAATTTCCACGCTATTTTCCTCTGTCCACGTTTCAATTGTGATGTAAAGTATTTATTTTGTTAATCCTCAGTTAATTGATAGTATTTAGATTTAGGCACGTAATTTCAAACACAAGAAAGAAGTGTCAATTTAGTGACTAGTGTATTCGAAGGTTTAATATTAATTGTACGATTATTTACTTTGTGACAAGCAGTGCCATCTACACGTTATTCGTGGAACTTATAGAAAATCAATACGTAGGTGCGCCACTATGCATACTTCGGGAAAATACTGCACCTAACAAACTTTGTATTAGATCACTTTTATGTCTTTTACAATCGGGTTTTAATATAGTAAGTATAATATAAATAATATGATAATGGAGCCGATTCTCTTATTCACAAACTAACGTAAATAAATAAATAAATAAATATCCTTGGACAAGGTTGTCTATTGTTTGCCCGAAGATTATATGCCATAATCATCATTTTCCCGAATTTCATTTACCCGAATTTCATTTGCCCGAATGTTTCATTTGCCCTAAAAGACATATGACATACTTTTAATTGCCCGAATTTTAGATACCATAATATACGAATGCCATAAGTATTGTTTGCCCTATTTTTATGTGCCATAATAATTATCAGACATAATATTTAAATGTCATAATATTTAAATGGCATAACAAGTATTAGACAAATATTTAAGCCCCGTAATGGTTTTTTTTTCTGTGCATGGTTGATGGTGGACTAGGTCGACGGAGCCCCGCTTCGCGGGGCTCCTACTTCTGTGTGGTTTATAAAAAAATAACCACGAAGGGGATGGCGGGGTCTATTCGCTCGCTTCGCTCGCTCACACGACCCCGCCATCCCCTTCTAACCTAACCTGTCCGAGTCGGGGTGCCCTAAAGTCCCAATTGCATCCAATTTCTCTTGATATAAACAACCGTTATACACCCAATGTCGATGGCAAATTATGTTATGGCATATCATAATTATGGCATGTGATAATTAGGACATGTGATAATTATGGCTTACAATGATTATGGCAAATGATGTTATGGCAAGTGACTTTATGGGAAACAATGATTCTGGCACGTGACTAATATGGCAAATGAGAGTAGGGCAAATGAGTATTATGTCATATGATATTATGGCTGTTGACTATTATGGCAAATGAAATTAGGGCAAATAAAATTCGGGTAAACGGCGGTATACCCTTGGACAACTCACACACGGTCATCTGATCCCAAACTAAGCAGAGCTTGTACTATGGTAACCAGGCAACTGATATACATACTTATATAATTTATAAATATATTTATGTATACATATTATAGATAAATTACACCCAGACACAGAACAAACAATCATGCTCATCACACAAAGTTTGTCCTGGGCGGGAATCGAACCCACGACCTTCGGCTTGTTTCTTTATTTTATTTTTTTAGCAGTCAGGGTCACTAACCACTAGACCAACCCGTCAAAAAGTTAAGTGCATCTTTCTCTTTCCATTTCATTAAAGGACAGAAGATAAAATATTAGTTAAGTCTCTTCTGTCCTTTTCTTTAAGAAATGGACAGAGAAAGATGCACTAAACCTTAATTTAGTTAAGTTTGTGTACAATAGAATTAGCACCACTAGTATCTAGTTTTGAACAAGAATCGTAGGACTGGTCTACAGTCTATATCTCACCGCGTGGCATTTAATAGTTAGATGTTTATCCTATTATACACTAGCTGTTCCCCGCGGTTTCACCCGCGTAACGTTATGCTTTTGGTTACTGCTTCGATCCCGTGAGACATAACGTGATATTATATAGCCAATGTTACTCAGGGATAATTAGCTTTCTAATGGTGAAAGAAATCTTTAAATTTCTTTTTATTTAAAATTGAGTAATAAAACATACATTGTTTCCAATTAGCTTCGGTTTAGAATAAAGCCGAAAGCGAAATGACAAAACGACATTACATTCGAATTTAAGATAAAATAAAAAGACATGTCAAGATTGCTTACCTAAACATAACGGTTTACATTAAATTTAAAATACTTACGGTGGCTAAAGCCTCTTCATAAGTGGTGGCGTGAAGCGGAGGCGACGGGGGCGGAGTCTCACGGGACACGGCTGTAATCGGCATGTCAGCACATTACTGGGCAACTGTGGACAAGAAATATGAAATTATTTTATAAATATTTAATGGTAACATCAGGTATTTTAAAATAGTTTCGTGATTTCCGAATATTGGTGACTTTTAATGCTTGGGTAAAGTCGTAACCATAATGATAGAAGGGCTATCTCGATTTGTTCTCTATTCTAATCAAAGACCGGTGTCCCCACTGCCCCGCCCTCATCAAGCTATGCCATTGGCTGGCATGGGTTTGGAGACCCCGTAACTTAACGTAACCCCGTCAACTTACAGGGTTGAGGCCTCTAGTCCGGGACGTGGCATTATTTGCCACCCTATAGTTATGCCACGGTACCCCTCTGTCTGGCCATAAACAGGGTGGAAAGTTTCAATGGGCCCTGGAAGAAAACTACCTTAAATTGTTACGATAGATTATTGTACTTAAAGGAAACATTCTTTTATTTAAAAAAATAAACAAAACTGCATTCAAAGATTTTGGAAAATTCGTAACAAAAAAGTAACACCTTGTATTTTTATGGCATCAAACTCATAGGTTCAGGTTTCATAGGGACAAAATCTTTCTAACAAACATGGTTATTTTTTTCTGGAACAATATAGTTTAACAATTACGCACATCATCTTGGGAATTCGTTTATATATTTTAGTTTTAGTTTATCTATTTCACATTATTCAAACTCAACACCTCTATCTACTTTTTGAGTGTCATTATTTATTGTCATTAGCTGTATGTACAGAATTTTGTTTTTACACTAAAATTAACTAAACCTTGAGGTGCTGACATCTCAACATGTATTCGCTCTTAACAATTGCGATACATAGTCGTTTTACGCGCAATTCAATGATCCTTTAAACTTTAAAACCGGATTCACGCATTCATTTATTAGCCATTAGTTAACAAACTTCTATTAATATAGTTTTTTTAAATTACTGAGAATAGAGTGACAGTAAGTACGACACTTGTTCAGCCCAATATCGTACCGATAATTTATGTTTAGAGACTCCAAACAATAGTTTGGCATACATTGCTACTCCAGCTCATAAATCTTGGACGGCCAATGAGATAAGAATAACAATGTAGCGTATTGCAAATTCGGATTATCTAGATGTTGATCAAACGTTGGTGTATTGGTTCACAATGGGTCTTGACCTTGGCGCAAGTGTGGCGTCGATGTGACGACTGTAAACACACATTACCATACTCGAAGACACCGTGACTAAGCGTGTACTGACATTAACAGGGGTGTATTCTAAAGTCAGGTTACGCTACGTGCTGTTTGTTCAGCTGGTATGACCGAAAAAACTGGCGAAGTGCATGTCTGATTTGCGTATATGATTACGTACTAGCATGGTAGAACAGAATCCAAAAAAAAGAAAATTATACTCAAACTCAAATCATTTATTTCTAACCATCTTTTTTTTTTATTGGGACAATCCCACCTCACTATTCCCAACCACTGCAACTCCTGAAAGCCAGAATCAACAGTGGAGTCCGCCAGAAAAGCGCCGAGCAATGAAGCTCGACGAGTCCCGGAGAAACGATTCAACTGTCTTGGATCCCGCAACGAAATTAATCAGAAAAGTACATCGGAGAAGTAAGAAAAAATATGTTTACTATCTTTTGCCCGCGACTTCCTCCGCGTGGAGTAATAGTTCCCGTTCCCGGGGGATTTCCGGGATGAAAACTATTCTATGTTCTTTCTTGAGTCCCAGACTATATCTGTACCAAATTTCATTCAAATCGGTTCAGTGGTTTAGGCGTAAAGAAGAGACAGATAGACAGACAGGGTTACTTTCGCATTTATAATATTAGTACGGATAGACCATTTTCAAGGCACTTTAGAACGTCAAAATTACGGTACAGAGACAATACAGAATCTCAAATTTTCAAAAATGTTTAAACCGGAGCTCTAAAAATATTCCAAAAGGTCCAACCTAAAGGTTCTAAGGCATAGTAAAATAATTCTATTCTATTTTTATATAATGAATGGCAACCAAAGCCGATGTCGACTATTCTGCCAATGTCAAAGTGCGTTTGATTCAGTAAAATAATTATTATTGAGCAAGTGCTTCGGCTAAGCAATGTCACTGTCACTGTCCCACAACTGTCAAACAACAATAAAGAAAGAGACGAAGAATAGACTATGCGCTAAGTAACGGTTTATTCTATTTCTTTATTTGAATCGATTCCAATACAACTCCAATTAATGAATTAGGTATTTACCTCGACACACGTAGCAGAGTAATGAATCTTTATTTATTGGGTATTTATCTATTTCTAGCGTGAAGCTAATTGTCCATGATTGATTAAGCCACTACTGTTCCAAAGCCAATTCCGAAGGCCCCAATACATTAATCAAATACTTCATTGTTTCGGCGTTGTTATCGTAACATACGTTCTCTAATCTGGTATGATTCGAACGATTTTTATTTAGATTAATTTAAATTAAGGTTAATTCTTCATGTTAAGATCATCGTGTCATATTTTTTCACCGGTTATATTATCTTCACCTTCCACAAATTCCGTCATAAATTAGCTTAGTTGTAACTTGAAAATGTAGAATACTTATAACCGTTTTTTTTAACTTTCGAGCACACGTGATTCGTAACACAATAGCAGTGCGACAACCGGCTGTCACGCTGCTATTGCGATTGCTGTCGCTTGGTCGTCAAAAGGTTAACCTACCATAGTCCATATGTTACCGTGCACCATTCCCGTGTATCATATACATAGGTTATTCTGATGAACAACATATACCATACCATACCTTGTTGCGTAAAAGAGTAACAAACATAACATCTATCCATCCATTCTCACAAACATTCAAGGATAAAGAAATAAAAATAATAAAAATATAAGTTAATCCTTCCTAAATCTAGCTCTAAATAAAATCACATTGCAAGAATATTTCACGTGACATCTATCAAAAACCTGTCAAGTGACTCCGAAAGACGAACACGACGGTCGCATGCAAATAAATGGTGTATTATAAAGTCTGAAATATATTATAATGTAATTCTACACGAGACTGGGGTCATCGGCATGCGTATCCGTTACCCTCCGAATGTATCGAGTGATGTGACAATACGCCCCTGTGGCGAATTGATGTGAGCGATAAAGACATGTGAACATCGAGACGTAAGATCGATAAAGTTATTCGAACTAAAAATAAAATTGAATACTGTATTCGATTACCGGTGCTTAAGTATAGGGTTGGGTATTACGGTGTGTTTTACTTATAAGGAAATATGTTTTGCATCGTAAATGGAAGTAAATAGAATAACTACTATTCTAAGCCTCGTTTGCACATCATTAGATTGGATTCTTAGTCATATTAGCATGCATAATCGTGTTTGTAAGTACAAGTGGATAAACAATTGTACCAACGATATTGGTTAAGACTGCATGAACACTGCACTGCATCTTTTTTTAATCATACATATTTCTAAGTGTTAAAAAAAAATTGAAATATTCTGCACTAAAGCAGACCACAATGTATTTTTCTAGTTCACGTGTAAATTTTCAAATAATTGTCTCCAATTACACACAGAAATAATCACAAAAAGTTTATTAAAGCAGTATTGAAACGGAAACTGTAAACTAACGTTCGCAGATTTTTACGATGCACTGAAATAGCACTTAACGGGTCATAAACACAGATCCTGTTAACCTCAGATTGATCCATAAAACAAAAAAAAATAACCGACTCGAATAGTGCATCACCCTTTATTAATGTTAATAGATGAACATCTGACATCAGATAATATGCAAATTAAGATAAATGTCCAATGCTTTGAAAAACTAAACGATTTGATATGACTGCTGGTATAATATAACATATATGTTTGATATCTCGTTTTGATAATAATTCATGTGAAATGGTAAGCGCGAAATAGATGTTAAAGAACTTGAATAAATTAATGAAAACTACCTGATTAGCCTAGAATTCGACGTGGCTGTCACAGTGAGACATAATGGCGATTATACATTCTTTAATATGTAAGCAGCAATTAGATTATTGATCACTGGTTTTTAAAGGACTTAGAAAATGAATCTAGTAAACCCTAACCATATTAACCTCTTTGTTGAAATTTCACGTCCATTCGAAGTTCGAACACACATGATTCGAGACACAATAGAAAGACAATAGCAGCGCGATAGCCGGCTGTCGCTTGCTCGTCGCCAGGTTAAATAAAAGTCAACTGTTAACTAATACATTATGCTGTGGAGAGTCTACAATTTCACTTGATTCGTTAATTAATCTGTTAACGTTTATCACAGACGTCCCGGTTCAGTCACGTATAGGTTTCTATGCAGTAGCTGCTCTTCATATACGAGTACAAGCTGAAAAACGCAGTTTGCGCTAATAAGATCGTAACGAGAGTCTATAAGAAGTAGAAAAATAAGTCTTTAAACATCATAAAAAACCTATTGAGCTTTTACTAATTGACGCCTAAGCACAGACTACTTATATATCCTAATGCTGAAATATATTCGACAAAACTTAACCCAAATATGAGACATGTCGTATTTAAAAATAATCTATTTTATTTAAGCCTCTCTCA